>CM076398.1:12816070-12839449 GCA_038363315.1 Mugilogobius chulae | reverse complement strand
AAAAGAACTTCTCCTTTTTTGATGCATAGCCAATATGAAAGAAGGAAAGCTCTTGTTTCCTGCAGTATTGGACACAATGTCAGTAGACCTGTTTTAGAATAATATTGTTGTGTTACTTAGTGAACAAAATGTAAAATTTTGTTAAGAAAAGCGTCTTCTTTGAAATAATCCAGTTGTATTCTAGTTCAAATTGAATTTTAGCAGAAACCTGTCTCTGACATTTCTCCAGTGGCCATAATAAAATAAGTGTTATTATTTTCTGACTCATTGCATAGTCCACATGCTGCGGCCTGTCTGTGTGTGTCTGTGGGTGTCCATGTGTGCGATGTGCTTGTGCGCCGTGGTCCCTCTGCACTTAAACGGACTTGATTAGTGCAATTGGAGTATTCAGGACCAGAGCAGCTGCTTTGATTCGGCCTGATTGCTGTTTGAAGGAAATGGGCCCTGTTCTGTCAGGGCTGTTTGCAGAGTCCAGATGCCCCACCCTCTTCACACACACACTCAGTTCAACTCCAGACCTCCCACTCACATATTTTCTCTTGCTCATTTCAACTCCTGCCATCAGAATATTAGCTGTGTGTCAACTAACCGTGAAATAATGAGAGTAATGCTGCTGACATGGAGTGTGGTGACTCAAAGAACCAAAATGGCAGCTGGTAACATGAACGCAACACTGTGGTTGTACTGTTAGGACTAACTAAATTGTTTCCGTTTCTGATAGGAAAAGGGGATACAAACATTTAGATGCTTGGCTCAAGACCCTGAGTGCTCTCTGCAAATATAAATGTGTACTTTTTTACACTGACTTACACCATAGTCAACTGATCTAGTTTATATATGTAGTCTATATGTAAGTTTGACTATATGTAAGTTTTAAACCATGTTTTAACAGTGTTCACTCACAAATATGCTCAAGGTTTTTTTAGATTGACTTTGGCATGCTTGAGGAATCTTGTTCTGTATTTTATATTGGCATAATTTCATGTTTTAAAGTCTTTATTAATGACAAAAATACAATAAAATATATCAAAACTATTAACACTAATTGATTCTTTTAACGTAATGAAATTAAGTAAGTAAATAACTAAGTAAATAAAAATGCGATTCCAAGTAGAACATTATGGGTTCAAAATTGACATATAGCCACTTACCAATTTAAAAATTTGGTGCTAGCTAAAGTTACATTTTAAAATGGAGAGGCAAGGCTTATCAGCCCTGCAGTTTTAAACGAGAAGTCACTGGACCTGTTCAGAGCAGTTTTAGATCAATTTAGCAATGAATAAAAAGTCAATACTGATCTACATATACATTTTTTTTTACAACTGGTAACTAAAAACTAATCATGTATCTTTGAATTGTTTAATTGTATCATTTCTATAACTTGTTTTCTGCATTTGATCTAATAATCATTCCTCCCTTATTCCTCTTCATTTAAGAGTAGAAAAACTTCAAAGTTGTCATCTAACCGCTTAACCTGAGACTGTTTAGTTTATTTGTTTAATGAAACAGGGAATTGTACAAAATAGATTAACCTTAAAAAGGAGAAATGCATTGTACCAGGTTATAGCTCACTTGTAGTCCCTGGCAGATTAATACATTCAATGAAAATGACCAGTGCATCTCAGTGGCGTAGCCAGAAATTAGATTTTGAGTGTGCCTCCAAAAATGTAGGTGTGCCCAAAAAACTGACCGAAATTGTAATGTTTTATATTGTTTTTTTTTCTCCACATAAAATCCAGAATATAGCTTTTTCTGGCTCAATTTGTTGAATTCTTTTCTAATATAGAGAGTAAACTGTGAGTAGTATTGCAAAGCATTGATACATTGAAAGTTTGAGCATAAATGTCCACTGTAGTCTGGGGGTTTGGGGGCCCTCCCCAAGAAAATTTAGAAAAAACAGGTGTAATTTCCTGTAATTTGGTGAGTTTTAGACTTGTTTTTGTTGATTCAGATAACCTGAAGTGAATAGTCTTATTATTAAACTGTCAGCAGGTCAGCAAGATTGCATTTGGTTCCCCCTGGTGGTTGGTAGCTCTGAAGGCAGGAGGGTCTAAAAATCTGAAAACTAGATGTAGCTTGCTTTAATCTGGGGGAATTTTAGACCAACAAATGGGATATTTTAGTTAATGTATGTGTTATTTGTCCCATCATACAGTACAGACCAAAAGTTTGGACACACTTTCTCATTCAAAGACTTTTTTTTTTTTCATGACTATGAACATTGTAGATTCACACTGAACTTTTGGTCTGTACTGTATGTTTACACTTCTCACCAAGATTCAATTGAGTTTTTGTGCATTTCTATTTTATATTTAGTGTATTTCTCAGTGGGGCTCCAGCCCTTTGTGTCCCCCGGCTCTTTCTCCAAAGCTCCGCCCCTGCTCTCTCTCTCTTTCCAGTGCGCACCAAACAGACAGAGGAGCTGCACCTCACACTCAACCTGTCGACAGTCACAAGCTTTAAAGTCTGAAATTTTAGTCAGAAGAGATAACCTCATGCTTTGTGTGTTTAAAATAGGCAAATCCAACTTCAAAGTCTAGAGAAATGCGCCGTATTTCGCCGCGGTAAATACGTCGTGGTAAATTACGTGATTAAGAGACGTATGAGTTCATCTGCTGTTTATGCTCGTAACTTTGTGAATATTTCTCATATTGACGCGAAATAAAGACTGGCTAACTGCTTATGAGACGTAGAACATCCTTTGGGGGTTACCAAAGTACCCAGAGTGTTTGATTTCCCGGTATTTGCTGTTAATGATCAGACCAATGTGCAGACGTCTGTCACATCAGCGGCTGGGGCTGGTGCTCCTCTCATCACCGTGCGCTCTCCACACGTCTAGGCCTACGTGTGGAGAGCGCACGGGCCTGTAGTACAGCCAGTACGGCCGGGTGTGTGCTCCCTGCTGCCTCTCTTCACACGTCTACAGCCGCATGCCTGTCGTACAGTCGGGTCTGAGCTCCCTGCTGCCTCTCCTTTCCCTCGTCTCACATGACGGCTGCCGTCTTGTGTGCGTAATTGGAGTTTCGGAAACTAGCGGACATCAGAAAAGAGAGACGAGGACTGGAGGCAACACGGACAGAAAGTAGGCTACCCCAGTGGTGACTATGCGTGTATGAATACGTTTTTTATTAAAATAAAAAATGAAAAAAAAAAAAAAACACTGATATTTTTTGGCTGTGCCAGCTCCAGATTTGGTCGGCACTGGCACACCCTGGCACACCCGTGGCTACGCCTATGGTGCATCTTAAAAGTTCTGCCACATCATTCACATCATAAAATCACATTTCACCTCCAACAGGTCATTCATTCTCTCAGAACTTAAAAGTCTCTTCAAATACATACATACATCAGTCCGTGTAATGGGAGCAATTTTGTTTTTTCAGAGAATCCATTTTTTGTCAGGCGTGAAAACGTGCTTTTTTTTTGTAGATGCTATTACCTCTGTTGGTAACATAATCCACTGACGGACCGCCACACAAGAGAAAGCAGAATTTCCAAAAGTTGTTCTACGCTTAGGGATCCTGCACTCACAGCACACATTAGACTGGATGTATTTATACTAAGCTAAGCTAAACTGTTCATAAACTGCTTTGGTGGGTCCTATGCTTCCCCTCTTTTGTTTGGCTAGGGCCCTACTCTTCTGGCTGAGCCTGCCTAGACTGTTTTAAACCCTCCTAAACATTCACATGCTACCTGCCGTGGCTACCTGTAAACACATTTGTGTGGTAACAACTGACCTGGTCCAGTAATATGTCACTGAGACAGTATTAAAAATCTAGATTTCATTCCCTTTAGATCAAGGGGTAAGAATGCTACTATACACTATGTCCCACTAGCTATGGGTCACTCCTGGACGAATGAGAGATTACACTGTTCTCTTCATTTACTTAAAGGGGCACTGTGTAAGATTGAGAGGAATTTTAATTATCACATATAGTCCACAAACATTTAAATCATTTTATTCTTTACAACATGAATACTTAAGAGAGCACTGGTAACCAATCCACATCAATTGTGATACATTTATACGTATTTGAAATGTTTTATTACGGGCCGGAATATGGATCATTGACGCTAGATGCAGCATGCTTAATAGGCAAAATGCAATGTGAAAGGCTCCCTCTAGTGTTCAAAAGTGGAAATCACTTTGTTTGTTTGTTTGTTTTTCTACATAGTGCCCCTTTAAACTAAAATTGTGCATATTATTCATGTCACAGCAATTTCAACATAAATATGCAGAGTTAGCACAATAGCTATTATTTAGTTGATGAGAGAAGCTCTGATGACATCACACAAAGCAAAGAGCAGAAAACAAATGTAGGTACAGATGTAGGATTTAGGTAGACAAATCCAAATTAATGCAGAGGAGTTGCTTGGATAGGCTAATCAGTGCTGGCCTATGGTCAAATTGTTGGTATAAAAATGCTGAAGTCTTTCCAAATGTGCTAACCCCAAATACTCATTTGTACCCTTATTCTGGTTGTAATTTTCAGGTGATGAATGCTATGCCCTGGTAAAGCTTTTTCCAGCCAAATGATCTGGAGAGAAACAGAGTGGGCTTGACATTAATCACACAATGCTGTATACAGTACATCATTTTACAAGCTAAAGAGGAAACAGTTTACAATGTAACTGTGAACGGACAAGACTGTCATTTAAGATATTCTGGGTTTACTGAATTACAAAATGTCTGAGTTTTAAAGCTGATTAGTGTGAGTATTTTACCTTTTATATTCTAACGTAAACGCAAACTGAGTGTAGAGGCAAACAGCCTACTCAAAAAAAAAAAAAAGGAGTCTAAATAAACATAGCAAAGTATGCATTTCTGACTCGTGTGGTATATGCATATTTGGGTGAAAAAGCGGTTGAAATAAAACAACTGTAAAGAACACTGAAAAAAAACAAAACAAACAAAACTGACCAAGATTTATTATCATTAATCTTGACAAATCCTATATCCAACTTTAAGCTGTTGTATTCCTCTTTTACAATTTGTTTAAAAGTTATCTTAGATGGTTGCTTGGAATAAGTGATTTGAGATCCTTCTTGACTTTTTTCATAGCTTATGTTTTTATTTCCACATCACGATGAGTGACATTCAGTTAATGTTGTGGCAAACAATTTTATGTTTCGACAAAAACAACTACAAATAAATCAAGAGAGAATATATTTTTGTAATGTAAATACTAAGTGTAATTCCTGAGTTGTGTAGTGGATTTGAGACAGGAACTTGTTTGTTCATGAGACAATAATATTCCACTGTAAATAATGCTAATACAGATGTAAGGTATATTACTTATATTTGAATGCAGTTTAGATGTTGTAATACACAAAGTTAATAGATCTAGTTATTAGTAGAAATCACCAGATTCAAAGGAACAAAAATGTCTGGCCTCATGATAGTTTGTACATTATATTGAACATATTTAGTTTTTTTATAGTACACATGTGTACTATAATATCTTAAGTTTATTTAATTCTATTTTATTTACCTTCACTGTTTCTATGTGTCACTTTAGCACCAAGTTCCTAATTTTGATTGATGACTATGGCAATAAAACCTTTTCTGATTCTGATTCTGAATTCTAGATTGCTTCTTTTTGGGCTGTATTAATTTAGTGTTGTTGGGGAAAACAATGTCATTTAATTAACTAAAAACAGACTGAATTTGCAAGGTGCTGGCATACTCTCAAACAGAACCAACACTAGAGGAGAAATTGTGTTTGAAGTTTGAAGGAAATGTTTTACAGTGTTTGCAGGAAAAACTTCAGTAAGTCTTAAATTATCCTTGGCACCTTGGATAATTCTGTGAAGGGGATGTGAGCCTGACTTTGCTGTCCTTCTGCTTTAGTCGGAGCTGAACTCTTGAGAACACCGCATGTGTTTATGGAATTATTCCGGCCTGCGTCCCTTGGCATTCCCGACCACGACTGAAGGAAGCAATCATTTTCAACTCTAACGATGCAAATTAGGCGCAGGTCCTGTGAGCCTGACATGTATGTAATAAAGGAGACATATTCATCTAAACAATGCAGACCAATGCTGGACAGTAATGGCTTTGTATTTGGTAAATGTGACTAGGAAGAAAAGCCCTTAGTCATCCAAGAAATCATTTTTTTGTTTATTTGGTTCTTTCAAAAGCATTTCCAGGAAAAAGGTGGCTCCTGAGTTTGGAAATGTAAAAAGCTAATTTGTTATTAGGTGTAAATGACTGTCAGCTGTGGAAAATAAAATGTTTTCCCTCTAGACTTATTTTACTGGAGACGACCAAGGTTGTCTGAAAGGGGAAAGGAGCGTACATGTATGTTGTGTCTTAAATGTGGTTTGGCCCAGCACACTTGACAATGCACGAGCCAGAACAAAGTGGAGACCACCCTGTTCTGTGACAGTTTACAGGGTATCGCTTCTAACTTTGAGGCCCTGTGCGGGTTGCTTATTGGAGGCTAATCATTTATCAATATCAATAGAATCTTAATGCTTTAAAACTGACAGACAATTTATGATGCATTATCAATGTCAAAGGATCAATTACATCTAGCTTGTGAAAATTACACTGATGTATGCCGTTTTACGTAGCCCCCTGGTGGTATGTGGGGTTCCATGCCTCAACATCAAGAGCTTGTGCCATGAAACTAAGGCTGCATGATTTGGAAATAAATATCTACTTGCCATTTCAGACAGTCAGAAGCATTGTAAGACTAAAAAAAGGCTTACTAAACCGACAAAGTTTATACAGATCTAAATGTCAGAATTAGCTATTTTGTGCAAACAAGGGATGTAGTTGTTTGTGGAGGAAATTATGCTATTTCACAAATTTCAACTTTTGCTAAATGTGTAAATTCATCATCATACAAAGTACATATTCTCTCGTATGTTATATATCCTACAATAAAATAATTGACTAAAAAGATATACTTTAAATCCTCCAATTTGGTTTGACTGCAATCAAATTGTGACCTATACATCAGATTAAGATACGATTGATAAAATGAGTGAGTGCTGGGGAGGGACCAAAGGTAAAAACAGTGTCTGTGCGTGTGCGTGTGTGAAAGGGGGGCACATCTGAAAGCAATCGTGGTGGGTGACAGAACACAGACATAACAGTACGCTCCGACACTTGTTACCAGCACATAAACACTCGGCGGTCCAGAGAGCAAGGCAGTGTCCACCTGCCATTTATCAAGCTCTAATTAACTGTTAATTTGCCAACTTTTAGGTTCAAGCACACAGCCACTTCATCACTGACAGGGTGCTGGTAAACCCAACAAAAATGCAACTGTATAAGGAAAGGAAGACAAAGACAGATTATTAAGTTATAATATACTTGCAAGGAGAACGGACAGAGATAAAGACCCAGTTACATTGCTGAGTACATTCACTCGGTGCGCTCTGGGCTCTCTGGCGTTTACAAGTTCCTTTTATTTAGTTTTCACACCCTAGTTACATGGACACTGCTCTGCCCTCAAAGGGAAGAACACAGAAAACATCACATCATCATGGCAGAGCAGTGGAAAAATACAACAATCACTCATCATGTTCATATTGGACACAATCAAAGATGCAGCAGCAGAAGTATCACTTTTGTCTCTCCCTGCCTGCGCAAACAGGCAGATAAGATGAGAACAAACTCCACACTCTGTAATTTCAAAGCACAAAGTTAATACAGTTCAACATGATTAAAGGACACTTTGTAAGATAAAATAATTGAAGATAATAGAATATGTACATTTTTCTAACATTTCCCTCCTGTTTATCAATATTATTTTAATCATCTATTAACCACTTCTTTGGTAGATTTTCAGTTATAGAATCATTGTATTTTACACTCAGAGGTAATGTTTTAGACTTTACTGTCGTAAAATAATGCAAATAGGTCTTCCTCGGGCTCGTCATCCTTATCTGCTAGCAATGGCATCTGCCCATGAATGTCTTTAGGATCTGGGGCGATAGCAGTATTGATTAGTTTAGTTAATAGGGCTCTAATACACGGAATACAACAGCATCCACAGAGCGTCAGCAGAGCAGCGAACACTGCTACTGCAATCAAGGCGGAGGACACCAGTCCTTTCCACTGACCAAACACCGACATCCAATCATCCCACATTGAGGTGTTCACCCCAGATTGATCCTTCATGCGTTTGTTCATAGTACGCAGCCCTTCAAGCGCCAAAGTGAGCTTTCCACCTGTGGCTGTGTTGTTTAGAATAAACGTACAGCTATGGTCATTGAAGATGGCGCAGACATCTCCTTTCTCTGCTAGGAGCATGTCAAGAGCAATTCTGTTCTGGAAGGTCATAAGGGACGTTGCTGCCAGTTGTTCATGAACAGCAGAGAATCCTGCCTCGGTATAGTTTCCAAGCTTTTGGACATTGTAGTGGATGTAGTTTATCCTGTCTACATTTTTGTTTGGAGTTATTGGAAATATTGCTGAAATTATTGGAATGTTTTCAAAGCCTGCTGCTATTTGATTAACTAATTTATATTCATCTGGGACTCCCCGAGGAACCCCTATTGCATCTATATAAGTAGGGTCATTTTCATTAAGCCATGGCATCGTTGCTCTCTTCTTTCTTCTCCATTCTCCTGGTATGACAGTCTCATATAAGTTCCATATGTCTTCAGCATTAAGTGGTAACACTGAGGTTGGTAATAGTAAAGAGATTAAAGTACATGTTCCTGTAGTATTTTTGGGCAGTCTGTCATAGATTTTATCTTCACCACACCACCACCACACATCAGCACGTGATACCGGATCAAACTTTTGTGGAGCAGTGATATTTGTTATACACTGCTCTCCTGGGATCTTTCCTAAAAGTGGCTTAGATCCTTTCAATATTAGACATGTCCAATTCATTTTTGCAACATTTTTGTCAAATAATGGTTTGTTTTTAGAAGGTGATGAGAGTGGGTGAATTTTGTCCCATTGAGTACAGATTCCAGTAGGGTTGTCTTTAGTCATTAAGTCTAGAACACAGTCATTAGGTACTACAGCTGGCATTATTTTCATTATCGGTCTTGGGCCTAAACAAACTAAACAGTCCTGTTTTTGAGTTGCAGCTGCTTGTTCTGCCATAAGTAGCCAGTTATTGTCATTCCCAGAAATTCCTGTAGTAACTAAAAACCAGTCATCTACTTTTTCAGGTTTAGGAATTATTCTAGAGCCAGTCAGTTAAGTCCTGGTTGGCATTTCTACTTTAGTTTTATTAGTATGACAAATTACAAGGGGAAATACTGGACCACTTCCTTCTCTCATAGAAACGTAAGGACCAACATATAGTTTTTTGCATCCCATGGTAGTACTTTTCAGTACCATCAGTAGTTTATTATCAGTTTTAACCATCTTGAAGTCTTTTCTCATTTTCAGTGCCTCATCTCGTGACCAGTCAGTCCAGTCCCGTCCTCCAGTCTCTGCAATCAAATCTTTCCATCTGTATCTATCCAGTGTGGCATACCATGGATAGAATGAATAAGTGCTTCCCAAAAACCTGTTGTTTCTGAGTTTATTTAGTGGGACTACTATAGTAGTATTACCGCTATCTTTTAAAGGTACACAAAACACTAAATCTTCATTCATAGTCATATGCTCATGTCCACAAGATCCATTAACTATTCCTCTCTTAATACGTTTTGAACTCGCTACTTGGGGTTTTGTTGGAGGAATGATGGTAGAGTTTGTTTCATTTTTTATTTTAGGTGGTTCCCACAGGTACCACACAAATAGGAATATTACTGCGAAGAATGTTAATAGTAACCAACATATTATTGAGGTTTTGAGCCATTCAGGTATTTTAGTTTTCTTCTGTCTTGGCATTTTGATAATTCAAAACTTTCTTACAATGAGATAAATGTATCCAAGTAGGTCTTTCCTGTATTTTAACTGCTGTTGGAGTAGTTAATAATACTTGGAAAGGGCCTTCCCACTTAGGTGAATGCCAATGTTTCTTCTTGATGCTTTTCACCAAGATCCAATCTCCTGTCTCTACCAAGTCTTCATCCTGTTGGGAATAAGGTTGTTCCAGTTCAGTATTTTTGTCAGCTTGTTTTTCAAACATTTTTCTCATGTGCGTTGCTAAGTCCATATCCTCCCCATTTTCCCATATTTGTTTAAACTGAGGTATTCTGTATGGTCTGCCATACAATATTTCAAATGGTGTTAGGCCTTGGGTAGTTGTGGTGTTTAGTTCTAATTTGACTAAGTCTAGACATTTTGTCCATGGTCTTTTAGTTTCTTCTATACATTTCTTTAATCTACTCTTAAGAGTTCCATTTCTCCTTTCCACTAATCCTGCAGATTGTGGGTGATAAGAACAAAAGTTTTTTAACTGTATTTCAAATTTTTTACCTATTAAGGTTATTACGTCATTTACAAAATGTGTTCCATTATCTGACCTAATTATTTCTGGTATTCCATATCTAGGTATTATGTCTTTACATATTGCTTTTGCTACTGTAAGTGCATCTGGATGTTTTGTTGGAAATATTTCAGTCCATTTGGAGAATGCATCTATTATTACTAAACAATATTTCATTCCTTCACTGTTGTTTAGTTGTATAAAATCCATATGTATTTCTTGAAATGGATATTGTGGGGGAGGGAATTTCCCTCTTGTTGGTCTTAGATTTCCCTGTGAATTATGTTTAGCACAAATTAGACAGCTTCTACAAAATTTTAGAGTAGTTTGTAAAGCCATATGTAGTATATTGCTTATTTATTTTAGATACCATCCCTCCTGTTGAGACATGTGACTTACCATGGCTCAATATTGCTGCATATCTAAATAAATTTTTTGGCAATATAGGTTTGTTCTCTGGTCATACATAAATGTCATCTTTTAATTTTGCTCCTTTTTTGATCCATAAATCTTTCTCTGATTTTAAGCTTTGTTGTTGCATTTGTTTTAGTATTTCTTTATCTAATTCTCCCTTTTCCAGTAATGTATAAGCTAATACTCCACTTTCTGCTGCTTCTTTTGCTGCTTTATCCGCAAGTGCATTTCCTCTGGTTATTTCATCTGTTCCTGTTTTGTGAGCGGCACATTTACATATTGCAATTGCTTTGGGTAATTGTACTGCTTCTATTAGATTTGTTAGTAGTTGCGCATGTGTTACTGGTTTACCAGTAGATGTTACCATCCCTCTATTTTTCCAATGTTGAGCAAACACATGTACTGTTGAGAATGCATATTGGCTATCTGTGTAAATTGTTACTGCTTTGTTTTTAAATAATTTACATGCTTCTGTTAATGCAATTAATTCTGCGGCTTGAGCTGAATAATGTGATGGCAATTTTTCTGATTTTAAAACTTTATCAACTGTTGTTACTGCATAGCCTGTTTGTGTTTTCCCATAATTATCTTTTTTAGATGAACCATCTACAAATATTATTTCAGATTTTTCTAATTTTGTGTCTAGCAGATCTTCTCTGCATTTGGTTGATTTTTCAATTAATTCTTTGCAACTATGTGGTTCTCCTTCGTCTTCAGTTGGTAATAATGTTGCTGGATTTAAAACTGTGCATCTTTCAATAGTCAAATGTGGTTGCGAATATAGATTGGTCATACATGATAAATGTCTTGCTGGTGATAAAAATGAGTGGTTACTCTGTAGTAACAATACTGATACTGCGTGAGGTACTTTAAGTATTAAAGGATGAAATAATACCAAAGTTGCTGATGCTTCTATTGCCATAGAAGCTGCTATTACTGCTCTTAAACAGTGAGGTAACGCTTGTGCTACACTATCAAGTTTGGTTGAGTAATATGCTATTGGTCTCAATTTATTTCCATGTTGTTGAGTAATTACTGACGTCATAAATTTGCCTTTACAATCTACCATTTGCACAAAGACTTTTTGTAATCCGGAAGTGCTAAGCTTGCACTAGATACTAATACTTGTTTGATATTACAAAATGCTCTTTCAGCCTCTGGGGTCCATTCTAGTTTTTTACTCATAGCTATAGGGTTTTCATGCATTAATTGGCTTAAAGGATGCACTATTTCTGCATAGTTTGGGATCCATTGTCTACAGTAATTAGTTAGTCCTAAAAATGACATCATTTGCTTTTTAGTTATAGGTTTAGGTGCATTTAAAATAGCTGTTTTTCTACTTTCAGTGATAGTTCTACCTCCATTGCTTAGGAAGTGTCCTAAGTATTTTACTGTGGTTTGACAAAACTGTACTTTATTTTTGTTAACTTTATGACCATTTTCAGCTAGAAATTTTAATACTGCTATTGTGTCTATTTTACAGGTTTCTTCATTTGGTGATGCAATCAAAATGTCATCAACATAAAGTAAAATTTGGCTCCCTCCTGGGGGAGTGAATTTTGCCATATTTGCACTCATTGCCTGTGAGTAAATTGTTGGCGATTCGCAAAAACCCTGAGGTAATCTTGTGTACGTTAGCCTTTTATTTTCAAAAGTAAACGCAAACCAAAATTGGCTATCTTTGTGGATTGGTATAGAGAAGAAAGCATTTGATATATCTATTACTGTAAAATATTTGGAGTTTGGTTCTAGTGAATTTAGAAGTGTGTGTGGGTCTGGTACACACGGTGCTCTTTGTATTACTGCATCATTTACTGCTTGTAAGTCTTGTATCATCCTCCAGCCTACAGATGGCGCTGCTTTCTTAACTGGGAATATTGGTGTGTTACAAGGGGAGTCATTACACTCTACTAGTACTCCTGCTTTAATTAAATCTTGTATTACTGGTTTTATTCCTTCTAAAGCCTCTGGTTTTATTGGATATTGTCTAACACGAGGTCTCCATTCTGATTTTGGTCTTATCTGCACTGGTTGTACATCCTTCATTAAACCTACGTCTGATGGTCCTGTTGACCACAGTTTGTCAGGTACTTCTTTTAGTAGTTCTTCATGTTCTTCAGTGAGTGAGTAAGACTGTCACTGCTCTTTGTCGTCTGGTGGTTGTAGGTGTTGGAATGGTTTCATGTGTATTGGCCAAAATAAAGCTTTTCTTGTCCAGTTGTGACATCCTGTCTCAGTGTTTGGGCCTGTCACTACCCAATCTTTGCATTTGATACACTCTCTTGCTACTTGGCCTATACTTTTCCACTCCCAGTGTGCTGGCTTCATTAAAGAGATGTGTGCTGGGTAAGGTGTCCTCTCTATGTATCTCTTATCTTTTCATCTTTCCATTTAATGTCTACTGTAGCAAAACAAAATGTTTTATTGTCTGAGTATACATAGGTTACAGTGGCCTGTACTGGACCTAGCTTTTCCATCTTGCCATTGTACTCTTTGTCAGGTCCTCTGTCATGTTTGAAGTAAGTTGTCACATGCAAGTCTTCTACTGGCATTATTGAGACTGATTCTGTAGGTGTAGGTACTGCTGTGTGAGTCTCATCTAGCATTGCGTGTCCTGTTCTTCCTGGATCATTGTATGGTACTGTATAGCCATAGCAATAGTGTGGTTGTCCTGTCCCATGTATGACAAAGTTGTCTGTTAGTTCACTTGCCCTGACCACTTTCATTTTTCCCTCATCTCCTGGCAACAGCGCTAATTTTAAAGCACTTAAACAATCTCTCCCTAACAAACAAACTGGACAGTCTTCTAAGAAAAGAACTGTGCTTGCTATGGTTAGTCCTTTCGGATCTGTTATTGTGACTAGTTTAGTTATTGGTACTTTACTTACTTGACCACTTGCTGTTCTAACTGCCATGGTGGATGTGTCTAGTGACATTCCTGGTACTTTACAATTAATGGTAGTTTTACATGCTCCTGTGTCACAAAGGAATGTTATCATTTTGCCATTAACTTCTAGTTCAATTTGTGGAAGGTCGTGTGTAGCATTTATTGCAGCATAAATGTCTGTGACTACTTCTTCATCTCCCTGCCATAACTGCATGTGTGGATTAGTCATGTGTTCAAAGTTGTTTGGTTCAAACCTCTCATGGTATTTGTCAAATTCTCTCATTTGTCTTACACTTTCAGGTTCACTTTCAATCTCACATTCATTTTCCTCTTTATGTGGATTAACCCATTGACTTACATCTAGTCATGCCTGATCCTGGCCCTGCCAGTCTCCTGTGTCTTTTTGCCATTTCTTACAGTTACGTTTCCAGTGTCCTTTTTCTCCACAATACCAACATGCTTCTTTATCCTGTTGTTTTTCATCACACTGTCCTTGATTTTGGTAGTTTCCTCTACCTTGTCCACCTCTACCTCTGCCTCTGCCTCTTCCTCTACCTCTACCTCTGCCTCTACCTGCCATTCCAGTAAAGAATATCTCACTTCCTCCATCTTCTGAAGTTAGTACAAAAGCTGCACTTTGTCTTGATTTTTCTTTTTTCTTTCTTTAATGAACCTGTCTGCATGGCTTGCCTGTTCAATGTAATTATCTAGTGTGCCTGTACCAAATCCAACATAATGTTTTTCAATCCATCTGTGTATATCTGGTTTTGAATTTGCATGTAATGCATTTTTGAGCTGTTGGTTGTATATGTCATCTGCCTGTCCTTCTGTCAGCCCACTGTGTACTTTGAATATTTCTCTCATTCTCATCTGGAAATCATCAAAACTTTCATCTTCTTTTTGTTTAGTTCTGTTTATTATGCCATAATTTGGAGCCTTTCTGAATTTATTTCTTATTCTGGTCTGTAGGGCTGTCACATTTGCACCTAACACTGCACTGTCATGAGTTAATATTGGTCCAATTTGTTGTCCATCAGGTGGTGGCCCTCTGCCAGTCCAGTCACCTTGCACTACTGCCCAGTGATGACCTAAAGCTCTTCTGTAACATCTTTCTGTCTCCATTCCATTGAGTTTGTATGAGTCACGTAGTAAGTCCATTTCTGTACAGAATGCGTCTACGTCAGAAGTGTGTGTTGTGATTCCTTTTACTGCGTCTGCTACGTCCTGGTCAGTCCATGGGCGATAGACTAATATTGTGTCTGGTTGCACGTTAGCTCCTTCACCTTGCCCTGCTCTGGGGTTGGCAACGGCTATCATTGGGGCTGTGAAATATTCATTGTCCAAAAATGGATTTGTTTGTGTATCTGTGACAGATGTTAAAACTTTTGGGCTAGCTCCCTTGTCTGGTGGGCTGAAGGTTGTGCTGTTGGTTGGTTAACAATTACTGTTACCGGTGTGTCTCCCATCTTCTTACTGTATTGTAATGTTTCCCCCTTTAATTTTCTTTGATGTCTAGTGCGGACTCTTTCAGTGGATCTGATAGGAGATCTCCCTTGTCTTTCTTTTGTTTTTAGATTTTTTAGTTCTTCTGTGGGATATAGATTAGATCCTGAGCTAGCTGTATATGGAGGAGGCCTAGTCCCTTCTGTTGCACCCAATATTTCTGAGTCTGTTAATGACACGTCATCCCAATGATCATCTCCCTCTTCTACTTCACTCTCCTGTAGGGGAGGGGTTGGCTCTCGCCTTTGTGTCCTTGGGCGGTGTTGTACTGGCCCTGTTTCCAAATCTTCTTTTTGTTGCAACATTATAGTTACTTTACTTTTCCCTGCCTCTCTTTGTTTAGCTATTTCAAGCCACCCATCAATGTTGTTATATCCCTTCTTTTTCATTTTATTTTATTTTCCTCTGCAGTCATTATATATTTTTTCTTTAAGCTGTAAGAGATCTACGCTGCTTAATCTGCCTTTAAAGCCATATTTTGTCACCCATAATTCTAGATGTTGATTTAGTTTGGGGTTTCTTTGAGCTACACTTTTGTAATCTTTACACTGTAATTTCCCTGTATTATTTCCCATTATTATCAATTTAGTCCAACCTGTTATCCAAAGGGGAGTCACTAAAGGTTGGGATGTGTTTTTGTTCAGACAGTGAGAATCGATGCTATAGTATTTCTCTCTTCAACCTACATGTAGGTGGAGAAATCTCAGCCTTTGCACCTACAGCACGTCACTGTATTAAATCTGAACAGTACATGAACAGCAGTGTTAACGGGCTGCTGCTCCACACACACTCACATACACACAGCACCTTTAAGTACGTTTCTTTTTTCCGGTCTTTTATTATCTGCCAGTAACTAACCCGTTACCCGATAAAGGGGCACCAGCCCACAGTCTTTTATTATCTGCCAGTAACTAACCTGTTACCCGATAAAGGGGCACCAGCCCACAGTCTTTTATTATCTGCCAGTAACTAACCTGTTACCCGATAAAGGGGCACCTGCCCACGTTTTACCTGTTAGAGCCTAGGATTTTCAGGGTTTTCTACGCGCCATGACCCTCAGTCACACACGTTTTTAAATTGAAACGTACTCACTATTTGCTGTCCTTGTCTCCCTCCTTCGGTATTCCTTCAACCATCAGACTCCAGGCGATGGCCAGAGAGTCAGCCGGCAAAGGTCTTAGATGCAGTGGCCACTGTCTTTTCTGAGTCTCCGTCACCTCCAGGAGTCCTCAGGTGTCTTGGAATCCGTGCTCGAAGGACCAATTTGACAGGGTGCTGGTAAACCCAACAAAAATGCAACTGTATAAGGAAAGGAAGACAAAGACAGATTATTAAGTTATAATATACTTGCAAGGAGAACGGACAGAGATAAAGACCCAGTTACATTGCTGAGTACATTCACTCGGTGCGCTCTGGGCTCTCTGGCGTTTACAAGTTCCTTTTATTTAGTTTTCACACCCTAGTTACATGGACACTGCTCTGCCCTCAAAGGGAAGAACACAGAAAACATCACATCATCATGGCAGAGCAGTGGAAAAATACAACAATCACTCATCATGTTCATATTGGACACAATCAAAGATGCAGCAGCAGAAGTATCACTTTTGTCTCTCCCTGCCTGCGCAAACAGGCAGATAAGATGAGAACAAACTCCACACTCTGTAATTTCAAAGCACAAAGTTAATACAGTTCAACATGATTAAAGGACACTTTGTAAGATAAAATAATTGAAGATAATAGAATATGTACATTTTTCTAACAATCACGCACAACAAACAGCATGTTCGCCTCTGCGATCTGGGGTGGTCCCTCGGCCTCTGTACGACTATCCATCTGACGTGTCCTCACAAACTTGAAACTGAATATGTGTGTTTTGGTATTTTATGATTAAGTTTAAACCTTCTTATAATTGTCAGTAGGGCTGGGCGATATTGACAAAAATTAATATCTCGAAATTTTTTTGGCAAATCTCGATCACGATATTTGGACGATTTTCTGTCAGTTCAACATAAATGTGTTAAAATCTGTGTTCAAATTAGTTACACAGGAAAAACGACAACCTTAAATATTCTAATAAGATTAAAATTGATTGAATGACGTAGTGCGCGTTTGACCAAAAAGTGAACAAGTAAATTTAGTTATTATCTCAAGAACACAAGATGCAAAAATTTGACATTTTATACTTGTTCTGCTGACAATCAGGTTCAAACCAATCAAAAATCTACTAAAAAAATGTAAAATACTAATTCTAGGCACATATAATCCACTTGTTTTCTCATTTAAGATGATAATTTTTTCTAGTGTGTTTAATTATCAGACAAATATTTGTCAAATTTAATCACAAAAAAAGCAGCAATCTCCCATATAAAACACAATTTCCTGTTTAATAAAGCTCTTTGAATTGCTTATTGCACAAATTCTGATGCAGCATATATTTAAACTTGCCTTGTTTTTAAGAGTACATCACTTTTTTTTTTTTTTTCATTTTTTGTAAATTAGCACTTTTGCAGCATGTTTTTACTGCACGATATACTCGATAATACATTTTTGCATATCTTCAAAACAACATTCACAATATTATTATCTAAAATTTGATATATTGCCCAGCTCTAATTGTCAGTTCAGAAATATCTCTTATTCCATTGCCATGCTTCATTCAAATGTTTATTAACTGACAGTGATGGCATTAGCATTGACATACAAGCGCATCACACATTATTCTAAGAATTTGTAAAGTCTTTAACATGTCGTTAGAGAAAACAACTCACAACTCACAGTTCACTGCCTGATCTTACATTTTTTATTTTTATTCTTTTTTTTTTTTTTTTTTTTTTTTTTTTTTATACTGAGGTAGTGAAAACCATTGAGTTATTATAATGACCAGAGTGCGGGTGGGAACTGCGGCAGTCATTTTGTGAAAGTTATCCAGAGAACTGCTTTGTGCCTGGTAATTCTTTCTCTGAATTGTGAATATAAATATTCAGTCTACATTTGTTGCTAGGGTTGCTCAATTACGGTAAAAACAATAATTTTGATCATAATCAAAATCTCGATATTGCTAACAATTATTCTCTTAGAAAAAAGGCAGACCAAAAGCGCTCCAAGTGCAGACAATGAATCGATAAATTAAATAGGGAACAAATAAGGGTGTTTGAGCTGTCATTTTTTATTCTGATTGCAAATATCAAATAAATTACTACTAATTTCACCAAATAAGATTGTTGCAAATGTGTTTACAAGAAGGAAAGCTGGTCTCCAAACTATTTTCAAGCTACTTTCCCACTTAATGAATGCATTTATAAGTTAATGTTATTAATCATGATTACTCAATTACACATTTTTGTATACAATTAAAGCCATAATCATAATTGAAACTGAAAATTGATTAATTGCACAGCCTCATTAGTTAGCTATAGCTTACAATGGCTACACTCTCTCTAGTCATTATAATAACTCAATAGTGAAAACCCCATACAAAGGAACAGGAAAAGAATATGTTCTATGAGATGTAGAGATTTTTTGAAAATAAACCGAGCCAACAGATGTTCGGTGCACATTTTTATTTAAAAGTAGACTATGCTAAACTATCAAATCAAAGCTGCAATACTTGGCCAATTATCATGTGTATTCCACTATTGTGAAAAAATCCTAAAAACTAACATTTTGAGTAGAACATCGGTCTATAATTTTGCTGCTAAAAAGCTGTGAATCTCCAGAAGAGGTATGAAGCGGCAGCTTGACTGTGAGCCTGTGTTTGTTGATCAGTGCTACTCAACACATTTAGTGACACTTGTTTCACAGCAGAGCGTAACATACACAAGCAGCTCCCTGACTAATGACTCTGCTGATGTGAACTGTGCACTGAATAGATGGTGCCTAAGACGGCCCGGCTACATTACATCAGAAACTCAAACAATGATGCAGCATTGAAGACAGTTGTGATTGAAATTGTTTTATAGTCACAGCTTTGGTATATGCAGGCTGAAGGAGATAGTGTGTTCTTTCATGTACTTAGAATAAAACTATGTCATATGGAAATCAGTCTTTTACATTTTGTCCATTGTAAAACACAAATTCCATCTAAAATGGGTTAGAAATAGAAACAGGTTCACTGACTTACTGTCAAAACTTGAGAACTTCTAAGCTCCGCCTCTGTAAAATGTAATTGTAACAAGCAAAAATTTTAACTGATCATTTTTTGTTGGCTACAAGACATTGTGAACCCTACTTGTTTTACACAAAATCTATATTTTTTAAGTAATCACATAAACAGAAAAGTGGGCAGTGATTGAGGAAGGTTAAAATAAGAATTTTAGGAGCAAAAATACAAAATGACTCAAACATTTAGTCCAAACAAACTCATGATGACTGTAATGACTTGGTTAAAAACTCATACAATATGTTCCCTTTAAAACTTTTAAAATATTTTGAAGTAAATTTAAAATCTAATATACATATGACCGGCACAGGGAGGATTTTTGCCAGACATATGACAAACTTGGTTAGTCAGTACTCTCTGAAGCAGGCGGGGTTTACAGAAGTGCATTTCTAAAGATTCTGGTTCTTCCATAGGACTGCCACTGCTCTCTTGTGTAGATGTAGAAATCAGTTTTTGAATCCTGTTAATTATGTGCCAGCTTAACTGAGTGAGATCATATCTTTCAGTAAGAGTGGCATCGTGCTGGTGTTCTTGGCTCACTTGCTCTGCTGATAGTGGCTGTTCTGAGTTAAACAAACATACATCAGTGTGTGTGCTGACAGCTCGACCTGTTAGTGGCAGATGGAAGTGTCTGACCCACAGAGGTGACAGCACATGTCAGAGCGCCACAGGAAACGCTCTCATAAAGCAAAGCTGCTGACAGCTGGGTGCAGCCTAACACCAGAATGATACTATCTCTATGTAGACAAATAGTTCACACAAAACGGTCCATGTAAAGCATTTTTATTCACTCAATTCTTGCAGTCTTTTAAGTTTAAAATACTATTTCAGTGCGACAAAGTTATTTTCAGTATTTCTATTTACAACAACAGTCTTAGCTTTCTCTCTGGGTGCAGTGAAACAGGCTTGATGCCAGGCCAAGAGTAACATCCACATGCTTTCCTCTGACAACAAAAAAGAGGGAGATTACACTGTTGCATGTTGTGCAAATGGCAAATAATTCCTCTAATGAAAGCACATTTCACAAAGCCATCTGCTGCTGCATGCTTCACTTAAGCACAATTACTCTGAAACTGAATGCGTGGGGCTAATCCATTTAAAATCAATCACAAATTTGATGATAAATCTCCAGCAAATGCAAAATAGAGCAGCTCAATCAGGGCTATTTGAAATCCTAACTTCTGGCTCTAATCACCTGAAAGAGCAAACACGCAGCTATTTGATTTCCGTTGTGTGTGTGTGTGTGTGTGACGGTATGCCACAGATAAACTCTTAAGCCTGGCTCACCCGTGCACCAGTACAAGCACAACCCAGTGCAATTACACTCATTTGACCATTCAAGTCCGAGCCTAGTGCCAAATCAGGTCATTTCACTGAAAAGATTCAATCATTCTGCTGGGCATTTATAGTACTGTAGGAGTAAGTGACAATGGAAGAAAGACCTGTTGCACAGATTAAGTGGAGAATAATTGAACTTGGTATCAATTTTTGAAGACATGCAACGAGCCATATTGTATACTATACATTCAAAATAGGGCAGGGCGATATAGCAAAAAATGCACATCACGATTTTCTTTGAGCCAGATCACAATTTCGATTTTATCACGATTCTTGTAGATTGTTTCTTTTCCTATTGTCTTTAAATACAGTTCATCAACAGCTAAATCCAACTGTCATTATCCGACCAGTGTTGCCAGAGTTTCAGAGAGAAACAAGCAAACTCACTCCTTCAATAAAAAGTTAATAAAAGAGTTAGAACATTTGTGTTGCTGCAAAATAAGTGTTAAGGATTTTGCCATATCATGTGTTTTTCTGACATTAATAACGACTTGTAGACATGAAAACAATTCATGTTTCAGTCATTATTTAATCAATTAAACCTGAAAAATTGCTAAGTTTAAAAGCGCAGTTCAAAAGAGACTTTAACAAAGACGCCCAAAGTTGCTAAAAAAGACTGGACTTGGAAACTAAGAGTAATAGGTTGGAAAAAATAATCTATATTTGAACAGACAGATTTATCAAAATAGAGAAAAAAGAATCACGATGTGACGATTTCATCAGAAAAGCAGATTGTCACAGAGATGAGCTCACGATTCGATTTGTATCACAATATTGCCCAGCCCTAATTCAAAAAGAGCATAAGCATGGCGTTTTCTGTACTTCTGGGAATCATTCTGTAGACGATTCACGTTTGTTTGATGTTTAAACTTCAACTAAAAATTATAAAGAAAAAAAAAACATAATAAGGTTGCTGTATATCTTTCAAAAATATATTTTGTTATGTTTACTGATGACATTACAACAAAGATCAGCATTTTTTATGTATGTATTTATTTATTTTAAACATACATACATTTGTTTTCAATATCTGAAGTGAAAGGACTGTCTTTAAGTGGTAAGTGCCTCTCTGTGTTTACAAAATTCCATAATAAATAATCCATATATAGATAATTTTAACAATGAAACTGCCAAACTTTAATGTTACACCTATTATTTTAGTCATGTTCAACGATGATTCTAGTATATGTGAATCTAAACTAGATGAATGATGAGTAAAAACTTTACCTTTTACAGTCTAAAATGAAGGATTGTTTAAAAAAAATGGGAAAATGAAACAAGGCGCGCAATCCAGATATACGCAAAAATGAATCAGTTCTGACTCATGTTGGTTTGGAAGATTCAGTGCCAAATTTCAACATATAAATACACCATATAATAACTAATTAAAAATACATGTTCTGAAATCAATAAACTAAATAATAAATACATATATAAATGTGTCAATATATATTCAAATACATCTTTAAATGAATCAATATATCAATACAATTTAAAGAAACAATAAAAATATATATATTTATTTCACAATTTAATTTACATTTCATACACGTAGTTGCTGCATCATGAAATGTATCTGTCATTCTCAACTCTTCAAACTCAGTGGGCGGGACTTCCTCCGCTCTAGACAAGTTCATTTCTATGCAGGGCTCTCCTTCATGATCCATGTACCTGGGAAATAATAAGTCAGGATGGCACCTTCTCTGTGGCACGATCAGGACCACAGGCGCAGACAGCGTCCTCAGGTCAGTGACAACAACTAGTTCACCGATCACGGAGGAATCGCTAAATATGAAATGGACTAATCCAGAGCAGAGGAAGATCGCAGCAGCTTCATGAAATGTAAAATACAAGAGTGAAATTAAAAAATATATATATTTCTAGTGTTTCTAGAACTGTTAAATTTAACTATTTGATTAATTACATTAATATTGTTTTATCTTTTTCTTTAATTTTTTGTATAATTATTGAATTAGTTATAGATTTTTTTTTTACTTATTGATTTAAATATTTAATATGTAATTTGTTTTGTAATTTCAGTAGTAGCATTTAGTAGCAGATTTAATTAATTATTATTGAATTTTGGCACTCTGAATCCCCCATATGTTGGAGGCTTCTTATAATATTTTATTTTCTCACATTGATTTCAAAGGGCACATGTATTTTTGTTTCTTGGTGAGACTTCTTGAAGCCAAATATGAATAAGCAAATATTTTTAGCCTGTGTATACTTTAACACCTTCAAGAGGCGTCCCAACTTTCACCACCTTATGCGCCTCAACCTCTCATTTCTATTTGATGATTAACGCCTGCATAGTAATTCAACCTAACATAGAAGATTTGTGAAAAAGTAAATGGGTGCTCTTTTCTCAAAGTATTTATGTTGGGATTAAAGCGGCAGGTTTAGCGCACGTCGACATACTACCCCAGTGTGCTCTCCCCTGCAGCTGTGAGTCCCAAGCCGGCGCGGCTAAAGTCTCACCAGAGGATTTCCTCGGACCACCTCCCTGGGCCTCAGTGCACTCATTCATACTGCCAGAGCGTGTGTGTGTGTGTGGAGCTCACCTCTCTGCTAATGACAGCTCACTGAAAGGAGACCTGTGGGGAGATTTTTTCAAGATGGCTGCAATCAGGAGCTCAGGACCTTGTCACTGCCAAACCAAAAGTCTCCAGGTCCAGCGCGGAAGTGGGTTTGGTTCAGCTGGGGGTCTAGCGGCGTAAAGCTCT
>CM076398.1:12791777-12815070 GCA_038363315.1 Mugilogobius chulae | reverse complement strand
TTAATTCTTAAGAACATTCCACATTTTCCTATAGAATTAAAGCTCAGATTATGCTTAGAAACATTTGCTTTGGAATGACTTAATATTGAATATTAATCTATATGATAATCAATATTGCTTTGCAAATTCCAAGCAATACATTTTTTTAAATTAGGGATCAGACTTACAAAGTATAAAATTTTCATGCTCTGGGAGGCTTTAAGCAACATTTTATTTTTTTGTCACCTTGTAAAAGTCAAAAGCAGCGCTCTAATTGGCTACTCTTGTGTGGTCCGCCCCAGTTTTACTTCAACTCTGTAAAGCTGTGTGAACGCACCAGAAAATTATTGCTTTACGATATTAACATGTGTCAGTGAGTTTCAGAGAGCAAGATAGCTTTTTCCTACTTCTGCCGTGTAAAAATCAGATGTCCCACCTTTAACAAGCAATATTTAAGTCTGTTTTCAAGTTGAAACTGTGCTCTTAACTAGCTGTTCTGTTATTTTACACAACTTGACCAATTAAATGAGAATATTTCCCTCTTTTAACAGAACAATAGCTGAAATACCAGAGTTGTAAACCACGCCACCTGTTGTTATGGCGATAAGGTGGAAACATGTGTAAACCAAGGTGTTTCTAGAGCATCACACGACGTGCGGATGAAATGGCAACTTTTAATAAGTACAGAGCAGTCTCTTTTCTTCAAGTCTAGTAATAAAGTTAAGATGAATAAATTTAATAAAGTTTTAACAATCAGCTAGAACAAATAGTACAGCACTGGTGAGAAAAAACTGGATTGAAATTAGAATATATTAAAGCTGATAAATATTATACTCATCATTATTCTTTCACACTTCACTCTCACTCTTAACAACATCAACCACAGTCCACAAACACATTCTTAAATGCAATTTTCATGATACTCAGGACTAAGAATATACTCTATACCAATTTTGATACAGCAATGATAATGAAATAAAGCAGAAAGACAGCCAATGTGAACAAAAAATTATAATAATAAAAATAAAAGTAAAGCAAGTCTCAGTTAAGTTGGCACAATATGAAATAAAATGTACAATATTTATGCTTTACATTGCAAAATTCTCATCTACATTTTGATAAAGTAGGTTCACTTGAATAGAAAGAAGTTCTGATCTCAAAATCTTTCTAAAGCTGTATCTGTTCTATACTAGATACAAGAACAGTTGTCATCTGATTCTCAATACTTTTGACAATCTTGCAAGTATTGTTGGTAGTGTCTTGCCCGGGGACACAAGAACAGCATGCGATAACAGTGGAGAGACAGAACCGATTCATTTTAATAGCTGAATCCTTGCCTGAATTATAACCTTACACAACAATAGAGTACTAAATGAAGATTGGTGATGTAAGGTCCAGTTTGGTCCAAGTGTCACACACACACACACTGGTTTGGAAGTGAGACAAAGCCTGGTGTCCTGCTGCCTTGTGAGGGATGGAGAAAGTGTGTGTGCAAGTCTGGAGGAGGCAGGGGTCCTACAGAAGCAGACAGGAGCAGAGCAGAGGAGAGTCACAGCCAGGCGCCCCTCTGTGCTCCATGCCTGCCCCGGGGCCAGCACTAATACTGCACATAATGAGGAAATTGCTCCTAGCTGCCGCTCCCATAGAGACGTTAATAAAGGCAATTAGAGAGCAGCTAGGAGGGGCCGCGCTGGACACTTACATTGGCTGAGGTGGAAGAAACACATTTTAAACAGGAGATGTAAGGTGAGTGCAGGGCTTTCATGTGCCTGTCCATCCCCAGAGGTGGTGCTCCTGCCCGGCCCGGCTCTCTCCGACTCTCACTGTGGTGATTTATAGCTCTGCAGCAGCCAGGGCCACTGTGGAGCTCAGCTGCTCCACATCAGCATGGGGGACAGGCGCTGCAGTGCACCAAAATCCACTCATTAACCCGAAGCCCGGCCGGACACTGTCTGCTGGGTCACCGCCAGCACCCCGCACCTGCAGGAACCTGAGCGGTGCAGCCAGAGAGCAGCTCCAGGAGAAGGAGGAGACTTAAAACTAATGTGGACTAATGCAGAGGAAACAACCTTCAGTGAACTCACGGAACTACCTTTGCTGATGTCTACTTTTACAGAAACATGTCGCATCAAAATCACAAAGCACTTTTTCTTTTAACAGCACTTTCACAAGCCAACATAAAATAACTTTATATTATTGAAATGAATATACTCAACAGATCAAACATAACAAACACAGTCTAGTTAAACTACTTTCTGTCTGCTTATCCAGGGTTTTAAGAGGCTGTGTGACCCAATATACATACATGTTCCTGATCCCTCAATCACTACATAGTCCTGCCCTGTTCAGCAGGACTATGTAGTGAATGAGCGCACTACTCTCAGCTGACCGCAGGTTTTTGACTGCTGCTGCCTGAATGAAAAAGAAAAAAAAATGTTGTCAAAGTCAGAACAAACAAATGTCTGTAATAAATGTGGGCCATGTCCGTCTGACACACATATTTTATTGGCTAACACAAATTTTATTTAAGTTGAATCTCACGTTGAGAATAAAATGAACTGTAATAATTCAGTTCATAATTCAAATAATTCTTTTATCATCTTTGAGTCAGTCATAGAAAGGCTTCAAAGTTGTCATCTGGACAGCGTTTTTGAAGACTGAGACATAACATCTGAAATGTTTCCACTCTCATCCGAAACATCGAATCTCATCCAAAAATCAATTTCAATCTTCAATCAAGATTGAAAATGACTTTCGGATGGGAGTCGAAACATCTCGACTTTCAAAAACACTGTTGAGAAAAAAAAAACATTGAAACTTCGAACTATTTCCATCCCTTATATATACTATAGATTACCATAGAACACTCATGAAAGATTACACCAACTTTCAATCAGTCGTGTTGTTTCTAGTTAAAGCTGATTCTGTAATTATGTTTTTCACTAATGATTCTCACTACTTTTTCAGATGCATTGTGGGACATTTTAGGATTTAGTTAAGTTTTTGACCTGATGGACATTTGGACACAGAACAAAACGGTGTGACCCCTGTATCGCACTCTCTGTCGCTGGGTTGACGTTCTAGAATTCTTGGTAAAGGCCAGGTTGGGGGCAAGAGGCAGGTTATCCTATTTGTAACATTGGACTTTGCCATGAAATATATATATATATATATAAAAAAACCTAAATTTAAACAATGTCCTATTTAGCTGCCCCACCTGATTGAAATAACATAAGCCTTTAAAATGTTGTGATGACATCTGAAACCCAGCAATAGGGAATAGTGTGGATGGTCGGACACAAAAGTTTTAATTGTTTTTTCTCTTCTGTCTTTTCCCGACTCACTCCTCACAAAAATCCCATCATGTGACCATGTTTACTGTGTTTTGTGATCTGTTGTGTTGTTTTTTTGTTTGTATGTTTGCTTTGCATTTCATGTTCAGAAGAGCGAGTGGCGGCGCGCAAAAGCTGCAGCGGCCTGGGGGCTCACTCCAAACTTAATTTCATTGTTCTCTGTCTGTACTCAATAGACCCGTAAGACACATAAGGCATTTAGTTTGATTTACTACATTCAAAGTAAACAAAGATCAAAATTAAGTTAGTCAGAACTAAACAGAATCAAAGATATCTGCACATGCCTGATGTCATATGCGTTTCATTCTTTTCACTACAAACCACAAATAAAAATAGTTGATGTGCACATATCCATCTCATCCCAGAGTAAACATCTCAATAATGACGGCTCAACCGGCAGTGAAGTCAGTGAATGGCTGCCCTAGAAACTGGTTCAATGTACCAGAGGTAAATGGATTCATCCCAAAATTGCTTTTCACATTACAGCTAAGCCAACCGAGGGAAATCGTTTGCCATTACTTCCAACAAAAATAGCATAGGCCTTTGAATTGCTCATCGGTTGTTTTGCCCATGTTAAGCCTCTTCTGTAAACATATTAAATACAGTAAATGGGGCTTGTGTGGAATACATGTATAAACTGTGCGTTTGTAAAAATCCCTTTTCAGGCTGTAGCTAATATTTGACTTCAATTTGGAGTAGAAAGCATTGTTTATCGGTGTGTATCAATGAAATGCAGAGTAATTTTCACCTGGAGGTTGGGATGTTAGCTTTGCATAAAATATTAAATAACATTGACCAACATAGATAATAGCTCATAAAATTAGGTTAAAAATGAAGTCATATTCAGCCAATAGGTCTTTTTCATGCTGCAGCTAGGCTAGTTCCGGTTTGCATAATATCTGTGGATAGTTCCATTTTGTTCATTCATTCCTTATGGAGATTCCGAGATGCCCTAAAATTAATCAATATTTCAAAATCACAGAGAGCAGATTTCAACTAGATCATCACTGCAGCGAGTTCAGACCTTCACATTCACCTGGGAAAGCCTGGAAGTGCGCAATGCTAAATGCTAACAAAACAATTACCTTAAAGATAAAGTAAACAATTTGATAAAAATGCATTAAATGCCAGGCTGATTGTTCTGTTAAAAAGCTAGTTCAGTTTGTAGAGTTATTTTAACATTAAGAATTACATTAAATATAGATTAGCATCAGCTTTGAGACTCAAAGAGCACATTTTATAAACATGGGTACTCCCAGGTGACTTATTGACCTCATACGTAAAGGTCTTAACATGCTGCAAGTGATTATCTGACTCTAACTCTGCTTTAAGTCAATTAAATGATTAAATATTCAACTAATTCTCCATAGAGAATGAATAGGACAAGAACAAACTATCCACAGGTGTTTTCAGGCTGGAACTAGATTAGCCACTGTGTGAAAACGTCCTATTGTCAATGTGTCAAAATATGTTTTTTTACAGTTTCAGTTATGATCAGTTACAAAGTCAATGCTCAGAATGAAATCTTTGCAAAAGTTGAGGTAACTAACTTTCTAAATTGTAAATTAGTAAACTAAAAGTAGCTGATAAATTCTGCTGTTTGTGGGAAAAAAAAAATCAGATCTCTGAGTACTGTCAGAATTGAAAACAGAGAATTTTAGTTCTCATTATGAGCCAAAAGCAGCACTCTGATTGGTTCTTTACAGCTTCATTTTGTCTTTGAAGTTGTGAGATTTAAAACCTAAATGGTGTTTGCAGTGTGCCAAACTGTGCTGCTGTACAGAAGCAAGTTTAGTAAGATTTTAAAAAGTCAAGTCAGTTTTATTCAAAACTAAACAAGATGTCAAAAATTGCCTCTGTAAAAAAAACGTGTCTAATATGTCAACAAAATGGTGGTGCAGAGTAGAGAGTAGTTAGAGCTCTAGAATGACAATAGGGAGATTGTGGGCTTGAGTGTAAAATATTACTGGGGGCCCTTGCAATCTTCGAGCCAATGAAGAGTTTGGGAACAGCAGAACTAGACATTTGCTTGTGCCTTTTTGAATTTGCTTTATTGTTTGGAATATTTACCCATAAATTGTTCTGTCTGTCTTTTAATGTTTCTTTTCCCTCCCCAATAAAAGCACCACCAGCATTGTGCTATTTAAACCAAATAGAAAGCAGCTTCTGATTATAGCTGGAATGCTAGGCCGCCCTCTCTCTGATCCTGTCTGCGAGCTAACACGGAGATGAGCTCCGAGCTAGCTACTCTTTGTACTAGCGCTGCACAGGCAGAAGAGGGATTTCCAAGGTGTTTCTAGTCAAAAGTAACGGATCAAGCTTCTATCTCTGCTCTTCTCAGCCTCTGCGAGTTTGGGTGGGCAGGAAATCAGCTCTGAGCCACCATTTTATGATTCACAGCTGTCCGACGGTGAGAGGGAAGGGTACGGATATCGCACAGAGGTAACTCTTTTGGATCGGGCTGCAGGCGAACTCTGACTGTATTTAGGGAGAAGAGGAGAAATGAGGCGCGACGAGGAAGATGACGGAGAAGATAAATCATGGCACGCTCCGAAAAGACTTATTGCTCGATGATCTAGTGAGTCAGGAGCGCATTAGTGTGTGACCAGGCTACATCTATTCTGCAGAGGAGTCAGGAACATTTGCCTTTATGAACCGTTTTGCTTTTGTGTGTCTAGTAAAGAGCAGATGATGTAATTTACAAAGACAATTAATAAAACACGAGAAAATGTTGCACTATTGCTCTCTTGTCCTAAAATAGCCAAGGGTTTGTTCTTATAGTCAACCTCTGAGTTCCCATATTCAATTTCACTATGAATTTTTTCAAAAACATTACAATAAAATCAGTTAAAATAAAATTAGTTATGTCAAAAAATTAATCAAGATAGGACCAACAATTTATTTTATTTTTTTCTGAAACCTGGCTTAAATCTGCAGTGCTATTTAAACCTTTAAGTGCCAAGGAAGCAATTCTGCAGTCATTCCAGCTTCTGTTTCTTCAAACTTGTGGTTCTCAGATTCTGATCAGTTTATTTGGGAAATTTCCAGACTCAACTCTGTACAGGCCCGGGGGTTGCATAAAATATAATGGCGAAATAACAGTTTAGACTCTCCAGGCTAATGTCTCTTCACGGGATTGTATTTCAAAGACACGACCCAGATGACAAAATGTTTTGTTAAAATGCAAGTTATCAGAGGTTATCACATAGCATTGCTGATAAGCCTTTTTATTTTGTCATCTTTAAAGTCTTTGGAAAAAAAAATTTCAAAATTTACTTCCAAAGCCATTGTAAACTTAAAAAAAAGTCCCATACTGCTAACATTGAATGTGGTGCACCTCAAGGAACAATTTTAGGGCCAAAGCTAATTTATATATTTACATATGACTAGGGATGGGTATCGAGAGCCGGTTCTACTTGGGAACCGGTTCTATTTTTAGCAATCCACTGGATTCGTTAGTCTCCTCTGTTATCGATTCTTCTTATCGATGCCGCTTTGGGCGGCTGTGCCTTTAAGTACTGCGCGAACTTCAACCTCACGCTGGGCTGTTCAGTTCGGTTTCATTATTACAAGCACAAGTTTTAGCTTTGGCAAAGCCTAAGTCTCTCACCAATTCACGTGGATACAGCGCGTTTATGTACAGCGCGCACAGGAAAAGAGAGAAAAAACGGAGACAATATGTACATGTGGCGCACATGCGGCTCACACACCAAATCAAATCAAATCAAATCAAACTTTATTTATAAAGCGCTTTCATACATAAAATGTAACACAAAGTGCTTTACAGTGCATTAAATACAATACAATACTAATACTAAAATCTAACACTAGTAATAAATAAATAAATATAATAAATAACTAAATAAATACATGTTAAACAATAAATACTAATCAAAAGCTAAGCTAAAAAGATGGGTCTTGAGCCTGCTCTTAAAAACCTGAATGTTCTCTGCGGCCCTGAGGTCCTCCGGCAGACTGTTCCATAGACGGGGCCGTAAAACTGGAAAGACGCCTCGCCGTGAGTGTGTGTCCTGACTTTGGGAATGACTAGGAGCCTGCTGCCGGAGGAGCGCAGGGTCCGCGAGGGTTCATAATATAAAAGCAGTTCTGAAAGATAAGAAGGCCCAAGACCATTAAGACATTTAAAAACCAGTAAAAGAACTTTAAAATCGATCCTAAAACACACAGGGAGCCAATGCAGTGATTTTAAAACCGGTGTAATGTGGTCCCGCCCCCTGGTCTTAGTCAGGACACGTGCTGCTGAATTTTGTAATAATTGTAAACCTGAAATGGTCTTTTGGGAAGACCAGAGAGCAGGGCATTACAATAGTCTATACGACTGGTGATAAAAGCATGCATCAGCGTCTCTGTGTTGGCCCGAGAGAGAATGGGACGGACTCTGGCGATGTTTTTAAGATGGTAAAAACCTATTTTTGTGATATTTTTAATGTGAGGAATAAAAGTCAGCTCAGAGTCAAAAATAACGCCCAGGTTTCTTACTTGTGATGATGGATAAAAAGACTGTGTTTGTAATTTGGATAAAAGTTTCTCTCTCTGGGCCTCAGGACCGATGACTAAAACCTCAGTTTTGTCCTGGTTAAGCTGGAGAAAGTTTTCTGCCATCCAGGATTTGATGTCTAAAATGCAGTTAAAAAGAGCATCCATTGGCCTGGTGTCATCAGGAGACATGGAGATATAAAGCTGTGTATCGTCTGCATAACTGTGGAAGTTGATTCCATGTCTCCTGATGACACCACCAAGAGGGAGCATGTACAGGTTAAAAAGCACAGGACCTAAAATGGAACCCTGAGGCACACCACATGTGATTTCATGAACCTGAGAGGAGCAGGTATCTAAACTTACCATAAAAGTTCTGTCTGTGAGGTAGGACGTAAACCATTTGTGCACAGTACCAGAGAGGCCAACCAGGTGTTTGAGTCTGTGTAAAAGAATAGTGTGGTCTACTGTATCAAAGGCAGCGCTTAGATCCAGTAGAACCAACACTGTCACCTGTTTAGAATCATAATTTAGTCTAAAATCATTTAAAATCTTTGTCAAGGCTGTCTCGGTACTGTGGTTTACCCTAAAACCAGACTGACATTCTTCAAGAACGTTGTGTGAGTTTAAAAAATAATTTAGCTGAGTAAAAACAAGTTTTTCTAAAATTTTGCTTAAAAATGGTAAGTTAGATACCGGTCTGTAATTGTTAAAATCATTAAATCAAAATTGCTCTTCTTCAGCAGGGGCCTGACCACTGCAGCTTTAAAAGCAGTGGGAAAGACTCCCGTCTGAAGAGAGCAGTTCATCATGTTTAAAAGCTCGTCTCTAAAAGATTCATAAATGACTTAAAAAACTGAGTTGGGACGGGGTCTAAAAGACAAGTGGTGGGCCTCACTGACGAGAAACTTTATCAAGCATCTCAGCATTAACCAGGACAAAACTGTCCAGTGTTTCCTCTGGTAAAGATAAACAATCAGATGTGTTAAAAACAGTGGTTCGAGTGGATAAAATGTCACATCTGATTTTGTTTATCTTTCCCATGAAGTGGTCTGCAAACTGCTCACAAGAGCATCAGTGGGAGGGAGTTTGGAGCTGTTAAAATCAGGATTAATAAGGTGATCAATGGTGGAGAAAAGAATTTTGGGGTTATTTTTGTTGGTTGAGATTATTTGGAGAAGTATGCATTTCTTTGTTTCTGACTGCAGTATTGTAAGTTTTTAGTTGTTGATTATAAATTTGATAGTTCACAGTTATTTGATTTTTTCTCCATTTTCTTTCTGCCCTTCTGCAATTTCTTTTCAATTGTTTTGTTTCCTCATTTCTCCAGGGGGCCACCGGTTTGGAGGGGCCTTTTTTAATTTAAATGGGGCAACTTTGTCCAGGGTGTTTTGAAGTTTACTGTTAAAATCGTTCACAATAAAATCACAGGGGCAGGTAAAATAATTGGAGGAGTGTTTTCTAAAACCTGAATAAAATTTACAGCCACTTCAGGGGTAAGATGACGCTTCCTCACAGTTCTCACAGAGGTCTCCCGCTGAATAAAACCAGTGATATTAAAAAACACACAGAAGTGATCTGACACAGCCAAGTCGACAACAGAGGACACACTCGCAGACAGGCCATGCGTAATGACCAGGTCCAAGGTGTGTCCTCTGTTGTGAGTCGGCTGTGTCACGTGCTGGGTAAAATCCATGTAGTTAAGAACATTTAAAAACTCTGTAGAAAAAGGATCTAAAACGTCAATGTGCAAATTAAAATCACCGGTTAAAATAATCATATTATAAGAATTATGCAACATTGCTAAAAACTCTGAAAACTCATTGATAAAAAGACTGCATTTTTTAGGTGGTCTATATATTGTTACACATAAAATTGGTGGATTATTAAAAACTGTTGCATGGTGTTCAAAACTTTTAAAATTATTAAATAAAACAGGTTTGGTGGCCAGTGTGTTAGTGGATATTGAGGCAGTGCCACCTCCCTTTTGCCATCTCTTGTAGAAAATGCAAAGTTAAAATTATTTGGGGAGGCCTCGTTGAGAACAACTGGTGCATCTGCACCCAGCCAAGTTTCAGTTAAAAGCAGACAATCAAGTTTGTTATCTAAAATCAGGTCATTGACAATAAAAGCTTTGTTCAGCAGAGAGCGGACGTTTAAAAGTGCCATGTTTATTGTTGAGAGTGTCTGAGAATTTGTTGATAAATTAGTTTTTGTTGGATATGTAAGGTTGTTGATGTTAATTGTGCAGTTGTAAGATTTTCTGTTCATAGGCCGCTCTCTGCTGATAATTACCGGGATGTGGAATGATGCATCTGTTGGGGTCGTTGTTGTTGTTGTTGCTGTTGTTGTTGCTGTTGATGATGATGACGATGATGATGGTGATGGTGTTGTGGAGGTTTCTATGGGGAACTGTCATGTGGATTCTAATCCAAGTTGGATGTTTTGAGATAGAAGACGGGAACCAAGGTGATTGGGGTGGAGAAGGTCCTTTTTGAATAGTCCGGGTCTCTTGAAAAACAGAAGGAAATTGTCAATGTAGGGATATGGTGTGCAGTGCAGTGGGATTTGAGCCAGGTGTGAAGAAGTCTTAAGCGGCTGAATTTAATGTCTCCAAAGCGAGGTGGTGTGAGAGGTCCAGAAACTATACACTGTTTATTTAGGCTGTGGATGGTGGAGATGAGTGAGATGAAATGGTCCTTAAGTGTTTCTGACTGTTGAAGACGAAGATCGTTTAATCCAATGTGAATGACGACTGTTGAGACTGTGGGGTGTTGACGGAGGATGGTGGGGGCGGAGTCTTTGATGTCCTGGACGAGAGCGCCGGGGTTACAGGAGGTGTAGGCGTTTTTCACTCTCACGTGTCTGACCAAGGAGGAGCCGAGTATCAGCACGGAGGGGCCTGGCCTGGGCGCTGAGGCAGGAGCGGCCGCAGGGAAGTGAGCTGGGTCTTTCCGCGGCGCCGTAGAACCACCCGCCGGTGCAGAGTTGCTTCCTCGATCGCACGAAGTGACCGGGCTCTGCGTGCGCTGGGAGGACGCGGCACAGCCACCCGACCCACGGCGCGCAATCACGCACGACGTGTGCAGGAGCACCCCCGCGGAGCCTCCAGTCGTTGGCGCAGGTGGAGTGGATGAGCGCATCAGCGGGAAGTCACGCGCCAATCCCCACTACATGCAGCTCCGCTCCGCTCCGCTCCGCCCCGCCCAGCTCCGACCGTCGGAGTGGCTGCACAGAACTGTTGTCAATGAGGACCGTTCCACATACTGCGCGTCCTCTCCGCAGAAATCCGCCCAGCTCCGTCTCTCCGCCGCCGTACGACCAAAATACGGATCAAGGCTATTTTCTTCTCCGCCCGAGTCCGGCCAGGTCCGGCCAAGTCAATCTCCGCCAATCAAAACGCACCAAACAGAAAAAGAAAGTGAACTATATCCGGATTTACAAAGTAAAATCACTCCGCACATACTTTGTATTGATCAGATAACGAAAAGTTCGTATTTTTACATAAACTTTCTTTGATATTTGGACACAGCAGACTGTTAACTACATAATATGTCACTGACACATGGACAGGACGACGTTCGTGCTCGTAACAGTTTAAAGCCTCTTTACCCTCCGCGGAGGAAAGCACGTCCTACTGCGCATGCTCTTATTGAACTCCTCGGGGCTACGCAACCCAGCGGAGCGGACTGGAGCGGAGACAGTGGGCGAGGGGTCTGCGGCAACTTTCGGAGGCGGACCGGGGCGGAGCGGAGCGGAGCGCAGCTGCATGTAGTGGGATTGGCGCGTCAGTCAGCGAACCCAGAGAAGGCGGCGGTGATCTGCTGTCCTTACTCCGCGCCCCGTGATGTTTAGGAGCCGGGGTGAAGCGCATGCTTCCAGGACGTGTTTGACGGCGGGCTGTAGGTGGCTGCTGCTGGGACTGACCTGCTCTCAGCGGAGGAAACTCCTCGTCGTCCAGGACTGTGAATTTGTTGTGCAGGGCAATGTCTCCGGGAGAAGAGGGACGTGGGGGCCAGCTTTCTCGCGCCCTACCACCATTTCGGGACTCGACTTTAGTCCACCGCGTCCTTACGGAGTGGAGTGGAGCTTAGCACCTTCGGTTTAGCTCCCTGCTGGATCCAGCGGTGTTCTGCTGCACCGGGAGACGATGAGGAGGGCTGGGGCTCAGAGGCATTGGTGGAATAGCTAGCCGTGTCTGCTAGCTGAGCACTGGTGGCGGCGGCTCGAGTCTTCCCCAGGATTACATCCAGATCGCGCTCCTCTTGGATTTTAAACAAGGTGGTGATTTGTTGTTCCAGCTCGCAACTTTCTGGCTCAGTCCTGCGCAGCTCTCACATGATGTGGAGGTAAGTGAAGGCATAGCTTCACCTGTAGCCTAGCCTAGCCTTAGCTAGCTGTAATGTCTTTGGTTGGTTAAAACGTTAAAATCCAAGCATCCACCGGTAAAAGCAATAAAATCCAAATAAAAGACAATAAAAGCCAACTAAAAACAATAAAACCAGATCAGATCCTTGATGCTATACGTAATAAAATAATGTTGTGTTACGAGCTCGGTCCTCAGCTGGCAACCAGCGCCGTGACAGCAGGTAGCTTTCTCCGTTAATATGAATGTTTGAAGGATAGGCGCGTGCATCTACCGTCAGCTGGGGGGGTATAAACTCTTTCTTTCCGCGCTCCTATGTACACTTTGTGTGCGTTTTCTTCGAGCCTGGGCGACCTCTCTCTCACTTTCTCTCCTCCGTCTCCTCTGACACGGGTCCTACAACTGTCAGCAGTGTCAGCCCCGAAGTAAATTGTGTCCGCGCCTCGGAGCGCACGAATTATCCGTCTCTAAGCGAGCTGTGTCCCGTGTATACGGACTGTCCGTTGTGCTGTGCCGTGCCTGCGTCCTGACCAGCGCACACACAGCCGGTCTGGGAGACACGTGCGTTCGCTCGGACGAAGCGCGCTGTTCCGCCTTCTCCAAGCGCAGACCGTCACCTGGAGCGGACTTTCTGAATAAAACAACTAGGCTACTGTAGCACAGTTTGAGGTATATGGAGAAAGAGAAAGGCCTGGTGAGCGCAGGGAGAGGTGTGATGTGTAGAACCAGGGCTTCACGTGGCAAAGTTACACCCTTACATAGCGTTATTAGTGTTATCAATATCAAAATAGTTTATGCCTCTAGCTCTGAAATATTATTTCTGCTCTTCATTTAGCCTATATTTAATTAGTAATCATCATAATATAGTCCACATCATTGTCTAAATGTATTGAAATGAGCTAAAATACATTTTTTAAATCTAGATACATAAAACACATAATTTTAAGAATCGATAAGAGAATTGATAAGGAATCGGATCGATAAGAGGAATCGATAATGGCATCGATATCGATAAAATCTTATCGATACCCATCCCTACATATGACCTATTAAAAGCACCTTATTAAATAATCTCAAACATCTGGGACGTGGCTTGTTCTTCCCAATATACTATACAGTATATTGTCAGTAGCCATTTCTAGACTCTTTCTTTTTTTCCCGATGTTAAATAAACCACACATTTTTCTAAACTCCCTCAAAATCCATCCACCACAAAAGTGTATATGTCAGAATTTAGTACTTATTAAATTATTACATTGTGTGATAGCATAGTTTGTCAAAGAGCAGTTTGTAAAGGAAAGTTAGAAAACATCTTTGAAAGCTACAGGAAGTCATGTTGAACTCTAAGCAGGAATCTATGCGTTCAATTACTTCCATTTAAAAAGCAAAGACATTTAACTCTAGAATCACTTTTTCTCCCAAACATGAATTCAGCAATGAAAGAATGAAGTCTATTATTACCTTAAGCAAAGTAAAAGATCCTGGTTTTGGAGAATAAAATAGAAAAGGCAATGTCATTCTTTTCAGTCCATGCATTCTAAACACTTTGTTCTTTTAATTCTTGTGTTTTGAACCATTCTTCTGACATTCTGATCTGAGATGCTCTAAACATGAAAAGATTTGCAAACAAACAAAGTCCGCTCGACACCACGGTGACATATGGCGCGAGTATTCATAAAGGACTATAAGGTAAACAAGATGAATCTCCTCCCAATGTCAATAGCATTTAGTCTGCCAACTCACGGCCACCTGTCTCCCAACAAATCAGCCCTGAGATTTACGGCCCCCCGATGGTCAGTGCTTCCGCTGCTCCAACATGATCAACCATATGTGGGAATGTGCACAGTGGAGACCTTCTGGGTTATGTAAGTAGAAGTGACGTAGAGATCTGACCTTATGCTGTAACTAGAGGAAAATCAAATTGAACAGTGCTTATTCATCAGCCATAGATGTTGTAAATGTAGACTTTTATATACAAAATGTCAAATGTTTAATGATACCAAATCAAAAATCAAACTGTGAGCTATTCCCTGAAATTGTCATACCAAATAGATCTACAGACTATATTCCCCAAATGTTTCTTTTGGTCAGCTTTTGTATATTGAGAGTGATGACTGACATTTGGATTTGAAAGCAGAGTGAACTTTCAGAGAAGTAGTTGATTTTATTCATCCTAAATCAAAGTCAGTAGAAAAATAGTTACTATGAATTGTCGGGAAAAAAAATCCAAATTGCAAGAAATGGTGATACACATTTTTTGCTATTTTGCCAATCCCTAGAACAAACTACTCTATTATCATTACAACCTAAAGACTGTAGCATGAGCATTTTTTCGATTGTGTCTAATCAAACTGAATCAAAAATAGATTAAATCACAATAGAACGCTCTGTATTGAGTATGAAGCCGATCGTGAGTCAAGCATTGTGATCATCTAGAAAAACAAAATTCAGTTTGTGCATGTTTGGATGCTTCTAGGTAAGAGTAAAAATATTTGTCTCCTATATTGTAACAAAACAAACATTAATATGCACATTTTAAGTAAATAAATAGATCCAAGGTTTGTAAAAAACACAACATTTAAAGTCATTGTATGCAAGTTTGTAAGGTATACTTTAGGGCTGAGCAATAATAATTGCTTGGAATAGGTTGCAGAAAGACTGGAAACTGACAGAGTTCTTGTCCTTAAACGCGTTTAAGACCAAATTGAAAGGATTAGAGATGCTTCAATAGTCTGTAACTGTTTTTCTTAAACTGTGAAATTTTAATGTCTGTGTAGGTATTTCTTTATTTGTTTGTAATCTATTGAATTTTGCTGCCACTTGGCCAGGACTCCCTTGAAAAAGAGGTTTTTAATCTCAATGGACTTTCCTGGTAAATAAAGATTAAACAAAATAAAAATAAATGAAATATACTCAATATATTTGAAAATGCATCCTTGAAGTTAAAGTTGGGGTAACTAGCTTTTTTTTACTTGCAAAAACTTTGGGTTACAAAAAGTACATGATAAGTGAAGCATTGAGCAAATGAGACCAATGAGCACTGTCTGAATTGAATAATAAAGAATTTTAGATCTAATCAGGAGCTGAATGCCGCTCTCTGATTGGCTGTGCTTCTGTGGTTCTCCCCAGTTTCACTTTGTTGTTTGTAAAAAGAAGTTTATAAGCCTTAATTGCAATCAAAAATGAATACATGTCAAAAATAACAAAGCATCAAAGGATTTAGGAAAGGAAGTTGCTAAATTTGAGAAGAAAAAGATTTTGATATTTGATATATCGTTATATATCGCCCAAAGCTTTTTATTCTCTAAAAATCAGACTATTCACAGGTAGCATGCAATGTTATTGTTAGCTTTACTATGAAAACAAAACTTATACATTCCTAATGGTGAATAATTAGGAGACTTTGATTTCATTAGGCCAGTGAGTAAAGTGTGAACTGATGTAAGTAAGAAAGCTAAAAAATACATTACTGTATATGTTTTTACACATTAGTTAGTTTGGTTAACATAATATTGTATTAACCAAACTAATACGATATTAAAACATATTGAGGCTATGACTACCTTGGCAAACACAATCTGCAAACGTAGTAAGAACTCATAATCTAGTTTACATTACAAATTGATAACATTTACTTAAAACTGTGCTATCATGTGTTAACACGATGATGTTTGCTTAATGTACGTGAATAATGGAATACTAGAATGAGAGAGTAAAAAGACATTGTAAACCGTGGAGTCTATAAATAAAAGATGTGATTTATGTACGTGTTTTGATTTACACGTTCCAACTGAATTGTGTCTGGATTTATTTGCTGCTGCCTGTAATGTTCAAAGTATTTACGAGGAGAGAAGGTAATTTATTGTCATTTCTCATGCAACGACAAGAGCGAGAGAATGTGTTACTCAGGTCCAACATTGCATAATATAGTCCAAGGGGGAAGCTTAGTGTTGATGGCACCATTTTTTACCATAAACTAAACCACTAAACTAAAGGTAAAATGCAAGACACTTTACAGTTGCCAATAGGGCTGTGCAATGCAAATTTCAATAATGATTTTTGCTGTAATCGATTGCAATAATTGCGTAATCGAGTATTCGTGATTATTAGCCGTTGTTCATAAAGTGTTCATAAGCGGTGAAATATTTAATTGTGTAAATTGCAGAATACATTTACAACAACATATTTCTGTAAGTTATGTCCCCTTTTACATTTGCATTTGATGGGCTCAAAATATGCTCTGCACTCCCTCTAAGCAAATATAATTTTTGCACAATGGAGCGCTTCTGAATATAAAGCTACACCAACTAAATTTAATTAAGAAAAATGTGAAAGCACATATATAAGCCGCACTTATTAATAAAATAAATTTTGGCTGATTTGAGCAACTTCCTAGCTAATTTTATTTGATTGGCTAATTACTGTAAAAGTAATCTGACTTGAACACTGGTACACAAGGGCTGGGTATTTCCAAGAGCCTTCTGATACGATACGTATCTCTATACAGAGATCACGATACAATACGTATCTCAATACTTCCCAATATCAATACAAATCCCAATATAATTTCCTCAATATGCACATATCAAGATATATTTTAGAAAAAACAAATCATAAAAAACCCTAAGTATTTAATAGTGCAGAAAAAGTACAGTGCATTCATATTTTTATCCACAATGTAGAAAAAATAAATAAATTATTGATTTTAGCTTTAAAACAAGTTTTTGAATATAATTGTCTCTAAAACCAGTGTCAAACATGTAAATTTGAATATGTAGAATAACAAAATGAAGAGGAATTGTATTTTCAAACTGCTATTTATGATAGATACAAGTGTCTTACAAAAAAGTCATTGTTCAGTTCAATAGTTTCAGCCTTAAAGCTGCAATCCAGGTTGATAAGTGTAAATTATACAAATTTAAGCATGCTGAATGCTTCAATATATCCCTTAGAACATATTTTAAAAGTCAACTTCATGTGCTTTTCACAGTTCAATATGACTTTTTTATTTTAAAAAGTCAAATGAAAGTAATTATTATGCATTACTTTTTTTAACAAAGTTAGAATGTTTATTAAAAAGGAACCAAAAATCCCAGAGAAAGAGAGAGAAGCAAAGTAAACAAGGCTGAAACAAGGTACAGCTACAGCTAGCTAAAAGGCCATTTCTGTATACACACCTACTGACATAATCCAGTGCCCAGCAAACCATTGTGTTTGTGTCAATGAAGCTAAACAAAACATCAGTAATGTTTTGACAAGGAGAAAACCTCACAAATACAATCTTGCATAAAACATGACCTTTAATAAATGCCAGCGCTAACGCTAAAAACAAACCGTTGCTAGCGCTAACTGCTACTGCATGTTCTGTTAATTGTAGCTGGCCTATTACAGTTTGCCTTTAGCTACTGTAGAAGGAGAAAGGGCAATGTCTGAAGGAAGCAAACATATCCAAGAGCTATTTTCAAGGTGATTGTGGAGACATGACACAGCACAGTCTAACATCTGCCGAATAACCCAATAATTCATCTTTCACATCAGCATTCCAGACATGTCTGAGCTGGAAACAACAAAACGGACCAAGGACTCGGACAGAAGGAGGGAGAGAAGACAGAGGGGAGAGAGGAGAGACAAGAGCGAGGCGTGGAGCAGACTTCTAAACTCACTCATATTCATTTGAAAATGTATACATCAATGTAATCTAATCCTGTTATAATTCCATTATTTAATGTCAGGGCTAAGATTTACTACTTAGCAAATGATTCTGAGCTTCAAATGTTCATCATGATGAGGTTTAATATGTTTCACAGCTTTTGCAGCGAGGTCAGTCACTATGCTAACACAGTTGCCCATGTCATAACAAAACAGAAAGTTGCACAATGATTTATTAGACATAGAAGGACTTTGGGGACTAATTCACCTGATAGATAATAACAAGCTCAGTGTAGAGGAAATGCTTTTAAGTTCTTGTTGCAAATCGAGTACAGTCCCTTTAAGTTTGGATGTCACAGCAGCAAGATTTCATTACCAAAATCTTTTGAACAAAGGCTAAACTAAATACTATATTTATTCTGCAAGCACCAACTGTTAAGGCAATAAAAAAGCAGATTTCAATAGCAATAGTATACACTTTTGATGTTGTATTCATATTTCATTAAAAAAAAAGAAAAAATGTTCACACATCACCTGCAGTTGTTTAAATCAGTCCAGTTTAGAACAGGACTGACCAATAAAACGTGTAGAAAACAAGCCCAGGTGATCAAATATGGCTTTGCTCACTGGTGTCCATTGTCATAATGGCCATTAGCTTTAGCCTTTTGCTTGGTGCTCTATACAGCTATTGGAGATTCGCAGTTGTGCTTCTCCCATGATTCTTTGAGAGGAGTGAGATGGATTCAAGCCGAGTGTAACCGAACAAAGCCAAAAGCTCAGGCCTGACCATTCAGACCAATCAGAGTGGGAGTTACAGAGTGAGCAGCGGTAGCCGAAGCAAAAACGTAAAAAGCGGTTTTATATCAAAGTAAAACGTTTTGAACCAGAAAAATGTTTATGATAGAAAAATAAGTCAGAATTGCCACAAGATCTGATCATTCTTGAAGTTGTAGATGCTGCTTCTGCTGAACATGAGCAGTTTGTATTTACATTGCGCTTTAGGGGAAAAAAAAAAAACTCTCCAGCCTGTAGAGGGATTTCCTGGCTGCTGTACTGGCCCAATGGAGCGGCCAGCAAGCTAGCAATACTGTATCCAGATACATGGTATGGTAGAAAAGGGTTCGACTTTGAACAGAAAGTTAAGGAATCATAAATATGGCTTATTCAGAAAAAAAGGAGTGTTTCAAAGGAATCAGCTCACAATTTGACTTATTTGGCCAATTGTGCAATCTCCCAGCCTTACAAGTAGGGAGTGTAAAAAGTGTTGTTGCGTAATTTGGCAAGACACTTCGCCCACATTACTTAGTATGGATCTCATGGTTGGTCATAGTCAAAGCACACCCACTTCTGTCAGTCTGTACCAAGGCAGCTTTAACTTCAGCTTACCGTCACTGAGTGTATATTCACTCATTTCTTATTAGTTGTTTCAAATGCTCAACAGCTTTTTTCCGCAAGCTATAATGCTTTTAAACAAGATTGTCTTCTCTGAGCCAACACAAGTATATTAACTCACAGAACTCTGAGCTGGGGCTATGGACTACACAGATGTGATGTAGTGTGAATGTGCTGAGTAACTGTCAGTCAGAGGAGATATCTATTTATTCTATTTATTGATTAACCTTATGTGGGTGTGAGTTCACTTTGAAATGAGAGTAAAGTTTATTCATTCATTGCAGTTGAAGACTTACTTGGAGTTGCTTCCGGAGCTGTTGGTGGAGCAGAGGGGGGCGTGGTCAGTCTTTTCTGTAGGGGTCTCGGAGGTGGAGGACGAGTGTGAGGACATGGAGTCATTACTGCCCATGGACGTCTCATCTGGGGCTAGAACCACACTGTCTGACACTGGGGACACTGTGGAGACAAAGACTGGGAATTTAAAGGCAATGCACCTGATTTTTACTGTCCATTCTGAGCATTCAAAATATTCAAACCGATGAGTATCCATGGCAGCTACATTTTTATATTTCAATCCATTTAATTTTCATATATAGACAAATATTTCAGTCAGTTACATCCTTTTAAATTCTTGCCATTACCTTGGAGTAAAAAAAAAAATCACATTTCATGGTGAAACTGCTTAACCCTGACATCCCATTTTCAGTTACACATTTTCTTACATTGTGGCGGAAAACGTGGCCTAGTTCAGCTGAGTGATGAGAGCTCATTGCCTGATAAAACACATGTGAATAATTTATCAATACATAAGGCTCTCCGCGTCAACAAGGGAGCGCATAAATCAAACCGCTGTCGAAACATTCAGCGCTTATGTCGAGGTCTGGCCTGCTCCGAATAATGCTCTCCTGCAGATACGCGCCCAAACTCCAGGGGAATATTGAGGAAAAGGGAAACGCTTTGGGAAAAAGATGGAACGCTGAAGAAACTGCAGGGTTTTAAGAAAGTGTTTGATTTGTTTTACAAGCTTGTCAAGAGAAAGAGATAGATTTCTTAAGCAACATAAACTTGGCCGGTGAAATGACATTTTAATCTGTGCAAATAATTATAATAACCTGACTCTATGAAAAGAAAAGCATTAGTAGACAATTATTACAAAATAGTATCATTTGAAAAAGTAACTTGGGAATTTAAAGGACACACTTTAACTTTTAGACATAATGTAGCCCTGTGCTAGGTCTTGTCTGTGAGATACTACTCTTTCTCCTTGAGCCTCAGAAAACACTTCCCCAAATGTCCCTGATCTGAGGGTTATTGTTAGATAATCTCTTTGAGATCTTCATATTGTTTTTTAAGTCAATAAACTATCTAAATGTATGCCAGCTCCTCACTGCCTTGGGAACGGCTTTACCTGAATAAATAAAAGGTTAATTACATATTAACAAATGGCTGAGACTAAAATAGTCCTATCTGCAGCTGGATCTCCCACGTGTCATGTGCTGCCTTTCTCCTCCCATCAGCAGCAGCACACCCTGGACAGTGCTGAGTAGAGAATCTTTTAAAAGTTACCACAATAGGGGCCTGGTAAACTAACATGTTACATTACTGTGGTACTTTCATAAAAAATGTGTTAAAGTACTCTGTATTACTATTAAAAATTCAAGACTAATTACATAATTATCAGCGACACTGAACGCTCATTTTAACAAGCCAAACAGAAGATGGGCTTCAGAGGAAAACAAATAGACACAAGTTTTCCAAAAATTCTATCACCATCAATTAAACTGGCTTGCCTTTTGTTCCTTACTTGCAATTTTGTTGAGGATTATTTATTTATTTTGAGTCAGCCATTGTGAAGGACTTGCAAGGAGGTAAGAAATTGCGAGTTGTGTTGGAAAAGCCTGTCCTAAAAAACACATAACTTCAAGGAAGTTGTAGGACACTGCAAGTATAGAGAATGGAGAGGTGCACAGGGACGAGGAGGTATCCCGCATGAGGAGGAGGCACTGCATGTGATGAGAACACATGCAGTGGTTTTGTTGAGACAGGGGAGGACTTCTCGTGAGAGGAGGATGTGTTACTGTCCACAGCAGCTGGATTTGAACCCAAACAAATGCATTACTGGTTTGAAAAACTGGGTTACAGAGGAAAGCAAAACTACCGCGTTAGGTTACTTGTTACCCTCCCAAATGTAATTTGTACTCTAACACGAGCCTGAACTGTTAGAATGTAAACTCCAGAGCAGTTTTCTATCGTTATTGGCAAAAGAACGGTAATGTTTCAATTCTGCACTGACGATGAAAGAGCGACAACTGTCCCAAATCAAGAATATCACGCTCAACTCTCAGGTCAGGATGGACATTTTGTGCAGGTTTCAGTAGTGCAACATAAAAAAAAAAACCCATAAAAATCCAACAATAAGGCTCGGATGCATCTGTGGTTACCATGAAAATAATGGCAAATCCCCATGTTTGTTGTCAGTTTAGCAGAACTTCTATAAGAATACATTAGACAAAATGATTAACAAAAGTAAACAAACAGCCGTGGAACAGCCCAATAAACCGCTGGGTCAGTACTGGTAAATGTATCTATCACTCTGTAGTGTCAAAAATATGATTTAATTAACGCTATTTTCGGTATTTATCACTTAAAAATCTCCATTGGTTTAACATTGGACCAACTGAAATTATATTGATGTATGATGTCAAGTTCCCGAGCCTAATAGACAGCCCACACTTCATTCCAATCCTTACCATCTGTATGTCCAGGACCTGTGGGTTGTAAACTGCCAGTGGCCTGCTCTGTCGACTCTGCTTCTTAGACTGCCTGGTGGGAGCGGTGAACACGGGCTGTGCAGGGGAGGGTGGGCACGACCCCGGAGCGTCTGCAAAGATCTGAGAACACAAAAGACAATATTTACATAAAAGGTCCACCATAGTGTAAAATACAAGCCAGACGTCAGCGGCCTGTCCTCAGACGACCTCACTGCTGCTCAGGGTTTGGAAAGCTCACCAATGGAAAGAAGAGAGCGCATTTGCAGCCATGCTCAAGTCGCTGTGGGATAAAGCATTGATTAGGCCTTTAAAGTGCATTTAAAAGGGATTGTAGTTGAAGCTAAGCAAATAAGGGGGTTTGCATTAAAAGTCCTGTTCAGAAGAACAATTTTGTTAAAATGACTCAGTTTGGGCATGGCTAGAATGGAAACATATTGGCCTTGTCTTACGTATGAGTAAAATAATTATTTGTGGCCAACTTCAGAAAAACCGTTGACTTTGTTTTCTGAGCCAAGAGTTTAAAGTTTGCTTAAACTGTCTGTATCTAAGAATTATATATAAATAAATTCTTTGTACGACAAAGTGTTTCCTTGTGGCAAAGCCTATGAAAAGGTATTTATTTCTAATCGAAACAATGTGCAAAAAGACAGACATCTACTTCAGCAAAACAGTAATAATTGCTTAATCTTTTCAACAAGATAAAAATCTTTACCATCCATTTTATTTTTCATATTTGCAATAACTTTTGATAAACAGTATGGCTTTGCTAAACCACCTATCTTATAGGAGTAACTTGAGACCAAAACAACTATTCCTCTTTGATAGCTTACATAATTATGGTTGAAAAAACATTGCAGGCTGCACAGCAGAGGGAAGAAAGTAAAAACAAGCATTTTAAAAACATGGTGTATAGTTGAAAAGATTGATTATAAATGCAGTTGATAAACTAATTCAACTGACAGAAGTAACACATCAGATGAAAGAGCATTTTAAAAACACAGTGGGACTATATGAATTAACAAATTCAAAACATAAAAACATTCGGAACTAAACTGAACCAACAAAACAACAATATTGTTTTCCTCCCATTAACTATGAACTGAAATATACACAAAAGATCAAATTCTCTCAAATACTACTCACAAACCAGTCTAAGCCTGTGTTAGTAAGCACTTCTCCTTTGCTGAGATAATCCATCCACCTCCGGTGTGGCATATCAAGATGCTGATTAGACAGCATTATACTTTCACAGACGTGGCTGGCCACATCAAAAGAACACTCTGAAA
>CM076398.1:12672563-12786845 GCA_038363315.1 Mugilogobius chulae | reverse complement strand
TACATAAAACAGTGCTATCATGTGTTAACACGATGATGTTGCTTAATGTACGTGAATAATGGAATACTAGAATGAGAGAGTAAAAAGACATTGTAAACCGTGGAGTCTATAAATAAAAGATGTGATTTATGTACGTGTTTTGATTTACACGTTCCAACTGAATTGTGTCTGGATTTATTTGCTGCTGCCTGTAATGTTCAAAGTATTTACGAGGAGAGAAGGTAATTTATTGTCATTTCTCATGCAACGACAAGAGCGAGAGAATGTGTTACTCAGGTCCAACATTGCATAATATAGTCCAAGGGGGAAGCTTAGTGTTGATGGCACCATTTTTTACCATAAACTAAACCACTAAACTAAAGGTAAAATGCAAGACACTTTACAGTTGCCAATAGGGCTGTGCAATGCAAATTTCAATAATGATTTTTGCTGTAATCGATTGCAATAATTGCGTAATCGAGTATTCGTGATTATTAGCCGTTGTTCATAAAGTGTTCATAAGCGGTGAAATATTTAATTGTGTAAATTGCAGAATACATTTACAACAACATATTCTGTAAGTTATGTCCCCTTTTACATTTGCATTTGATGGGCTCAAAATATGCTCTGCACTCCCTCTAAGCAAATATAATTTTTGCACAATGGAGCGCTTCTGAATATAAGCTACACCAACTAAATTTAATTAAGAAAAATGTGAAAGCACATATATAAGCCGCACTTATTAATAAAATAAATTTTGGCTGATTTGAGCAACTTCCTAGCTAATTTTATTTGATTGGCTAATTACTGTAAAAGTAATCTGACTTGAACACTGGTACACAAGGGCTGGGTATTTCCAAGAGCCTTCTGATACGATACGTATCTCTATACAGAGATCACGATACAATACGTATCTCAATACTTCCCAATATCAATACAAATCCCAATATAATTTCCTCAATATGCACATATCAAGATATATTTTAGAAAAAACAAATCATAAAAAACCCTAAGTAGGTATTTAATAGTGCAGAAAAAGTACAGTGCATTCATATTTTTATCCACAATGTAGAAAAATAAATAAAATTATTGATTTTTAGCTTTAAAAACAAGTTTTTGAATATAATTGTCTCTAAAACCAGTGTCAAACATGTAAATTTGAATATGTAGAATAACAAAATGAAGAGGAATTGTATTTTCAAACTGCTATTTATGATAGATACAAGTGTCTTACAAAAAAGTCATTGTTCAGTTCAATAGTTTCAGCCTTAAAGCTGCAATCCAGGTTGTAAGGTAAATTATACAAATTTAAGCATGCTGAATGCTTCAATATATCCTTAGAACATATTTTAAAAGTCAACTTCATGTGCTTTTCACAGTTCAAATATAGACTTTTTTATTTTAAAAAGTCTAAATGAAATTAATTATTATGCATTTTTTTTTTTAACAATGTTTAGAATGTTTATTTAAAAGGAACCAAAAATCACAGAGAAAGAGAGAGAAGCAAAGTAAACAAGGCTGAAACAAGGTACAGCTACAGCTAGCTAAAAGGCCATTTCTGTATACACACCTACTGACATAATCCAGTGCCCAGCAAACCATTTTGTTTGTGTCAATGAAGCTAAACAAAACATCAGTGATGTTTTGACAAGGAGAAAAACCTCACAAACACAATCTTGCATAAAACATGACCTTTAATAAATGCCAGCGCTAACGCTAAAAACAAACCGTTGCTAGCGCTAACTGCTACTGCATGTTCTGTTAAATTGTAGCTGGCCTATTACAGTTTGCCTTTAGCTACTGTAGAAGGAGAAAGGGCAATGTCTGAAGGAAGCAAACATATCCAAGAGCTATTTTCAAGGTGATTGTGGAGACATGACACAGCACAGTCTAACATCTGCCGAATAACCCAATAATTCATCTTTCACATCAGCATTCCAGACATGTCCTGAGCTGGAAACAACAAAACGGACCAAGGACTCGGACAGAAGGAGGGAGAGAAGACAGAGGGAGAGAGGAGAGACAAGAGCGAGGCGTGGAGCAGACTTCTAAACTCACTCATATTCATTGAAATGTATCATCAATGAACAGACATTTCCATTTTGTGCAGGTAAATTCTAAAATATATATTATCTGGTTCTTTAGAGGAACTACAATTTTAGGACAAATATGACGTAAAGTCCTCTTCATAATCAAATGATTGCTGAACTGACGAATTTTGAGTAATCCTCTGTATTGCTGCTGTTCATAATGAATGATTGAGTAAAAAAGATGGAGATAGATGAAAAGTCATATTCAGAGAGTGCACAGCAGTATTTGTCATCTTTTGAACAAAGGAACAAAGGCTAATAAATGAACTATATTTATTCTGCAAGCACCAACTGTTAAGGCAATAAAAAACTGCAGCAATTTACAGATTTCAAGCAATAGTATACACTTTTGATGTTGTATTCATATTTCATTAAAAAAAAAAAAAAAAAATAGTTCACACATCACTGCAGTTGTTTAAATCAGTCCAGTTTGACTGACCAATAAAAACGTGTAGAAAACAAGCCCAGGTGATCAAATATGGCTTGCTCACTGGTGTCCATTGTCATAATGGCCATTAGCTTTAGCCTTTTGCTTGGTGCTCTATACAGCTATTGGAGATTCGCAGTTGTGCTTCTCCCATGATTCTTTGAGAGGAGTGAGATGGATTCAAGCCGAGTGGAACCGAAAAAGCCAAAAGCTCAGGCCTGACCATTCAGACCAATTCAGAGTGGGAGTTACAGAGTGAGCAGCGTAGCCGAAGCAAAAGCGTAAAAAGCGGTTTTATATCAAAGTAAAACGTTTGAACCAGAAAAATGTTTATGATAGGAAAATAAGTCAGAATTGCCACAAGATCTGATCATTCTTGAAGTGTAGATGCTGCTTCTGCTGAACATGAGCAGTTTGTATTTACATTGCGCTTTAGGGGAAAAAAAAAAACTCTCCAGCCTGTAGAGGGATTTTCCTGCTGCTGTACCAATGGAGCGGCCACAAAGCTAGCATACTGTATCATGGTACTGTTGATACAAGTAACGGTTATTATAGAAAGAAAAGGGAAGATCTGTTTCAGAAAGTAAGAGATCATAAATATTGCTTATTCCAATTGTGCAATTCTCCCAGCCTTACAAGTACAGAGGGAGTGTAAAAAGTGTTGTTGCGTAATTTGGCAAGACACTTCGCCCACATTACTTAGTATGGATCTCATGGTTGTGCGTAGTCAAAGCACACCCACTTCTGTCAGTCTGTACCAAGGCAGCTTTAACTTCAGCTTACCGTCACTGAGTGTATATTCACTCATTTCTTATTATTTGTTTCAAATGCTCAACAGCTTTTTTCCGCAATGCTATAATGCTTCTTAACACTCATGTCTTCTCGTGAGCCACACAAGTAAATTAACTCACAGAACTCTGAGCTGGGGCTATGGACTACACAGCTGTGATGTAGTGTGAATGTGCTGAGTAACTGTCAGTCAGAGAGAGATATCTATTTATTCTATTTATTGATTAACCTTATGTGGGTGTGAGTTCACTTTGAAATGAGAGTAAAGTGTTCATTGGTGGGTGAGACTTAGATTGCACTTTCCGAGAGCTTTGAGTTCTGATGCATTCAGGGGGCAGGTCAGTCTTATCGTTGATGAGGGTGCTTCTGAGTGGTGGACAAGGTGTCGTACAGGAAGTCTCTTTAATCTGGGGCTAGAACACCTGGATGAGTGGGACTCTGGTTGAACAAAAGAGCCCTACGGGGCTAGAAAGGACAAGGGCAGCTACTTTTTATTGTCATATTCTGAGCCATTCAAAATTCAAAAACCGATGAGTATCCATGGCAGCTCATTTTTATATTTCATCCATTTAATTTTCATATATAGACAACATATTTCAGTCAGTTACATCCTTTTAAATTCTTGCCATTACCTTGGAGTAAAAAAAAAAATCACATTTCATGGTGAAACTGCTTAACCCTGAGTCCCCATTTTCAGTTACACATTTTCTTACATTGTGGCGGAAAACGTGGCCTAGTTCAGCTGAGTGATGAGAGCTCATTGCCTGATAAAACACATGTGAATAATTTATCAATACATAAGGCTCTCCGCGTCAACAAGGGAGCGCATAAATCAAACCGCTGTCGAAACATTCAGCGCTTATGTCGAGGTCTGGCCTGCTCCGAATAATGCTCTCCTGCAGATACGCGCCCAAACTCCAGGGGGAATATTGAGGAAAAGGGAAACGCTTTTGGGAAAAAGATGGAACGCTGAAGAAACTGCAGGGTTTTAAGAAAGTGTTTGATTTGTTTTACAAGCTTGTCAAGAGAAAGAGATAGATTTCTTAAGCAACATAAACTTGGCCGGTGAAATGACATTTTAATCTGTGCAAATAATTTATAATACCTGACTCTATGAAAAGAAAAGCATTAGTAGACAATTATTACAAAATAGTATCATTTGAAAAAGTAACTTGGGAATTTAAAGGACACACTTTAACTTTTTAGACATAATGTAGCCCTGTGCTAGGTCTTGTCTGTGAGATACTACTCTTTCTCCTTTGAGCCTCAGAAAACACTTCCCCAAATGTCCCTGATCTGAGGGTTATTGTTAGATAAATCTCTTTGGATCTTCATTATGTGTTTTTTAAGTCAATAAACTATCTAAAATGTATGCAGGCTCCTCACTGGCTTGGAACCGCTTTACCTAGAATAATAAAGGTTAATACATATATTAACAAATGGCTGAGACTAAAATAGTCCTATCTGCAGCTGGATCTCCCACGTGTCATGTGCTGCCTCTCCTCCCCATCAGCAGCAGCACACCCGGACAGTGCTGAGTAGAGAATCTTTTAAAAGTTACCACAATAGGGCCTGGTAAACTAACATGTTACATTACTGTGTACTTTCATAAAAATGTGTTAAAGTACTCTGTATACTATTAAAAATTTAGACTAATTACATAATTATCAGCGACACTGAACGCTCATTTTAACAAGCCAAACAGAAGAATGGGCTTCAGAGGAAACACCAAATAGACACCAAGTGCTGCCAATAGACAAATTTCCAAAAATTCTATCACCATCAATTAAACTGGCTTGCCTTTTGTTCCTTACTTGCAATTTTGTTGAGGATTATTTATTTATTTTGAGTCAGCCATTGTGAAGGACTTGTAAGGAGGTAAGAAATTGCGAGTTGTGTTGGAAAAGCCTGTCCTAAAAAACACATAACTTCAAGGAAGTTGTAGGACACTGCAAGTATAGAGAATGCAGAGTGCATAGGGACGAGGAGGTATCCGCATGAGGAGGAGGCACTGCATGTGATGAGAACACATGCAGTGGTTTTGTTGAGACAGGGGAGGACTTCTCGTGAGAGGAGGATGTATTACTGTCCACAGCAGCTGGATTTGAACCCAAACAAACGCATTACTGGTTTGAAAAGTAACTGGGTTACAGAGAAAGCAAAACTACCGCGTTAGGTTACTTGTTACCTCCAAATGTAATTTGTACTCTTAACACGAGCCTGAACTGTTAGAATGTAAACTCCAGAGCAGTTTTCTATGTTATTGCAAAAGAACGGTAATGTTTCAATTCTGCACTGACGATGAAAGAGCGACAACTGTCCCAAATCAAGAATATCGCAGCTCAACTCTCAGGTCAGGATGGACATTTTGTGCAGTGTTTCAGTAGTGCAACATAAAAAAAAACCAAACATAAAAATCCACAATAAGGCTTGGGATGCATCTGTGGTTACCATGAAAATAATGGCAAATCCGCCATGTTTGTTGTCAGTTTAGCAGAACTTCTATAAGAATACATTAGACAAAATGATTAACAAAAGTAAACAAACAGCCGTGGAACAGCCCAATAAACCGCTGGGTCAGTACTGGTAAATGTATCTATCACTCTGTAGTGTCAAAATATGATTTAATTAACGCTATTTTCGGTATTTAGCACTTAAAAATCTCCATTGGTTTAACATTGGACCAACTGAAATTCTATTGATGTATGATGTCACGTTCCCGAGCCTAATAGACAGCCCACACTTCATTCTAATCCTTACCAGTCTGTATGTCCAGGACCTGTGGGTTGTAAACTGCCAGTGGCCTGCTCTGTCGACTCTGCTTCTTAGACTGCCTGGTGGGAGCGGTGAACACGGGCTGTGCAGGGGAGGTGGGCACGACCCCGGAGCGTCTGCAAAGATCTGAGAACACAAAAGACAATATTTACATAAAAGGTCCACCATAGTGTAAATTACAAGCCAGACGTCAGCGGCCTGTCCTCAGACGACCTCACTGCTGCTCAGGGTTTGGAAAGCTCACCAATGGAAAGAAGAGAGCGCATTTGCAGCCATGGCTCAAGTCGCTGTGGGATAAAGCATTGATTAGGCCTTTAAAGTGCATTTAAAAGGGATTGTAGTTGAAGCTAAGCAAATAAGGGGTTTGCATTAAAAGTCCTGTTCAGAAGGACAATTTTGTTAAAATGACTCAGTTTGGCATGGCTAGAATGGAAACATATTGGCCTTGTCTTACGTATGAGTAAAATAATTATTTGTGGCCAACTTCAGAAAAATGTTGACTTTGTTTTCTGAGCCAAGAGTTTAAAGTTTGCTTAAACCGTCTGTATCTAAGAATTATATATAAATAAATGTCTTTGTACGACAAAGTGTTTCCTTGTGGCAAAGCCTGATGAAAAGGTATTTCATTTCTAATCGAAACAATGTGCAAAAAGACAGACATCTACTTCACCAAAACAGTAATAATTGCTTAATCTATCAACAAGATAAAAATCTTTACCATCCATTTTATTTTATATTTGCATAACTTTTGATAAACAGTATGGCTTTGCTAAACCACCTATCTTATAGGAGTAACTTGAGACCAAAACAACTATTCCTCTTTGATAGCTTACATAATTATGGTTGAAAAAACATTGCAGGCTGCACAGCAGAGGGAAGAAAGCAAAAACAAGCATTTTAAAAAACATGGTGTATAGTTGAAAAACTTGATTATAAATGCAATTGATATCTAATTCAACTGACAGAAGTAACACATCAGATGAAAGAGCATTTTAAACACAGTGGGACTATATGAATTAACAAATTCAAAACATAAAAAACATTAAGGAACTAAACTGAACCAACAAAACAAGAACATTGTTTTCCCCCATTAAAGAACGTATGTAAGATATGCAATTATAAACATGAAATAGGCAAAAAAAGGCAACAAGTCAAATATATATTTTACTGAAAGTCAATGTAATCTGAGTTATTCTAATTAAACAGCAATGACTATGTCTTTGTGTTTAATTATATCCAATCAGAAAGCAGAAAAGCCTCCATGACCTCTCAGTTGTTGCAGTTTGTTTCTTAGAACTAAATAATTTGAATCTAATCAGTAGTTCCTATCTTCAATGTGCATTTACAATCTGAACCATGTTATTTGTATTGTTATACCTTTCTAAAACATATGTGCATTACATACTCTTAAATGAACTGAAAATATACACAAAAGACAAATTCTCTCAAATACTCTCACAAACCAGTCTAAGTCTGTGTTAGTAAACACTTCTCCTTTGCTGAGATAATCCATCCACCTCCTGGGTGTGCTATATAAGATGCTGATTAGACAGCATCATCCTTTCACAGACGTGGCTGGCCACAATAAAAGACACTCTGAAACAGCACAAAACATAGACTTCTTCAAAGTCATTTTAGAAAGTTAGTTAGTCAATTCGTCCAACTGTATGTACTTGTACTAGAGCTGTGTTTATGTTATGTGGAAAAAAGCCTCATGACTAACAGTGCAAAATTATAATTATATAATGATGTTTGGTTTATATAGCGATTTTCAAGACACTCAGTAGTGGTAAGCTACTATTGTAGCCACAGATGTCCTGGGGCAGACTGACATGCAAGGCTATTTTGCCCCTCAGACCACCACCAACCATTCACACTCACACCAGATCCAGACTAGACAATGTCGGTGAATAGTCTTGCCTAAGGACAATAACATTTCTCCTCCAGTGTCCCAAATGTGCCTCCTCGGGTTCCGGAAGTCTCCCATCCAAGTACTGCCCATGCCCAACTGCTTGACTTCTGAGATCTGACAGGATACGGCAATGACAAGTTACTATGGTCAATTAGCTGAATATACTGCAGGCCTGTTGAGTAGGTTCAGTTCATGTTCTAGAATTCAAGGCACTAGGGAGGTGGAGGGCAAGAGCCAGTATTTTAGATCTATAACAATGGACTTTGCTATGAAACATTTGTGGAACCCATTCATTTCACAATAGTTTGTAGTTCACATTTTATAACGTGAACTTGCCATTTCCTTTATTAACCTATGTTTCTTATTCTTGTTATGGTCGATTTCACAAGCTTGTTTGTCTATGTTCTATGTTGCTTCTTTTGCAGATTGACTAAATAACTGACCAAACCTGAAATCTATGCTAAATATGTCTCTAGTCTGGCCTTGGTCCAAAGCAACCCTGACCACAAATTACCTATTGTAATTCACACCTTTACCTATTACATTCAAGCTAACATCGCACTGGCGTATAAACCCCTCACACACAACTTTAGTCAAAACCGGCCTTTAGAACTCTCCTCTGCTCTGAGGCTCGGACCTAAAAAGCACAAACACACAGAAGAGTTTTGGACTGCGCGGCGAGGGAGGGAACGGCCCCAACTGCTGTTTACAACCAGTCGTGTTTACATACAAGCTCGCTCAGATGCCGGGTTAAAAGAGAAAACCGATGGGCGTGCAGAGGAGAGGAAATCTCAGCAGAGGCAGCCTTAGAAACGGATCAAGGAGGAGGAGAGAAAGCCAGAAAGTTTGGGAGATAGAAAAAGTGCGATATCTGATATGGTCTCCTCTCTCTCTCACTCTCCTGGATCTCTCAGGCGGCTGGCTCTGCAGATGGAGGTTGAATGTAAAGCAGAGTCTACTGGAGGTATCGAGGGGTATCAACAGTCTGCGCTGGGACCGGAGAGGCGAGGATGGGAGGGAAGTTAATGCCTGTCTGTCTGCACAACTTTAGGTAGAAGAACCGATATGCTATACTGCTTTGTCAGACCTGCACTGAAAAAGCCCACTGCATTCAAACATAGCAAGTTTTAGCACACAGAAAGCAAGCAGAAACCACATTTATGTTAGATTAGTCAGCTAGTTCTGTGGTTCTCAAACTTTTCATGCAAAGCATCACCACTTTGAGTGTCCAAGTAGCATCATTTCTAAATCAGCTACTACAATAAAGGTCACATCTGCTTAGACTAAATCAGGTCTAAAACCAGAGCAAAGCATAATAATTACAAATATTGACTAATCTGAAAGAATAAACTGTAATTTGAATGAATGCAATTGTCTTACTCAAACTACAGAGGACTTCACGTACCACCAGAGCCAACTTGAGCATAACAAGGATACCAAAGTTAGAGAAACACTGAATTGTTTGTTTTGAACATGAGTTGAGGGCAATTTTAAGAGATTTACGCAAATTTAGTTGGCTTGATTGGGGTGCACCAATCCTACTTTTCCAATTCCAATACCAATAATTTGGCTATTATGATGGTGAAAAATTATACTTTGAATTGCTCAACACTGACTGCCCAACACATGGTTGTGGAAGAATATAGAATCCCATTATAAATTGTCAAGATTCTGGAAAAAATGACTATTAAAAGTTTAAAAACATCCAGGTCTAACTCGTTCTGTGATGAGTGAACTACAATTCAATTTAAACTTTATAAATTGCAAAATTATTTAAACATTTGTTAAATTTTGGTTTTACATGTCTTTTAGATGGTAAACAGCCTTGTTATAAACTTACCTTAGCACATTACTTATTAGTCTGCCACATGCCTTTAAACTCTTAACATTTACATTTTTTATTTTTATGATGGGGACTCTGTACTTCCGGAAACAGGAAGATTGCCTTCTCCACTGGTATTAAATTTGGTCAAAATCTGCTGACATTTGAAGCACACAGTTGTAATTGAACATAATATAATGTCAGAAATGTTGAACTAATTCAATAATTGACTGATGATGAACTTACATTTTCTGGAGTCTATTTTTGGACATAAAGTTACACAGTACACCTTTAGACAGAAACAACACAGCACAAAAGAGCTTGAAACTTTACAAAACATGGACATGTGAACAGGTTGTTTTTGTGAGGCTCAGAAGGAAAAGATTTACTAACCAGAAATCATCAAAGAAGCGTGGATGGTTCAACTGCAAGTACCGGATGCCCTTACTGCTGCATCTCTGTTTTGCCAGAACTTGTTTGAAAGTACAGTTTTGTTGAGTCTGCTGGAGTAACAGGGACCGGGGAGGCGAAGATGTGAGGGAAGCTAATGCCTGTCTGTCTGCACAACTTTAGGTAGAAGCTCCAATACTGCTGCTACAATGTCAGGCTGTACCTGGGCTCAGAAATGCCTCACTGCATTCTAACACTTATCACACAGAAGAGGTATATATGGATAGAAGTGTGGTGCAATTAAAATATGATGATGAATGTTGAAGAAGACATGATGCATTATTTGTTCTGTCATTGAAGTTTAAACATGCTCTTGAGTGCATTTGCTGTGACATCTCATGTTTTAGAAAGTAAAACAATGTATCTTCTGAAAGGATACATTATTTAGCCATTTACTGTCTACAGAAAAACAGAAAATGCGAGATGGCTTGCTGCAAAGAGCTAATACAAACACATGTCTAATGCAGTGGTTATACATGTCTACAGTGTTAACACAATTTTTTCAGTTATTTTAAATGAGTTTACTTGTGTATTATCATTTAGCCATTTTTCTTGTAATAATAATATACATGTGCAAATTACCTAATGTGCTTTAAAGGCATTTTATTATTTAATCCAACTTTATTTTTTCTCTGAACTCATTCCAAGTATCCTGGCAGGTGTTCACATACCTCTAAATGTCCTTGTGGGAAAACACTGTTCTAGAGAATTATCCAAATAAAACAAGTTGGGCAATGATTTAAATAAAATTAGTCTTCTGACTGCTGACTCCTCAATTTATAAGTATGGGAAAGTTGGTATTAAAGTTGGGGTAGCTACTGTAACTGTATTAGTTGTAAATAAGTAAACTTTGTGTTTTATATTGTGATATTAACTATGTATTGAAAGATTTATGAGAGAAAGTTGTCAGATTTAAACTTAAATTGTGTTTGCACTTTGCAGTGTAAAAATCACATACCCTATCTTTAAGTGATTTCTTATTTATTTATTTTTTCCTTCAAAATTTTGACTGACTGAGTGGCAAAATTATGAGAAAAACACTTGATAAAATATAATTTTTGGCAGCAGACTCTAGCTAGCTTGTTTGCTAAAGACATTTGGGACTCCTCAAAAGAACTTACTGTGATGTTGTGTGTGGTCTTCAAGTTTATGGAAGTGAGAAATGTGATTTAAACAAAAGTGCTGCTGTAGTCTTTCTGTGTTTATCTGATTTTCTCCTTCTACATGTCTCAAACAATCTCAGTTATTAGCAGTAATTATGTGTTTTTTAAATTGTTTTTTAATTATTTATTCTGAACCTGATGCTGCTTTGTCCTATTTTAGTAATCTTTGACTCTTACATCTGCAAAAGTAATTGATCTCCATTGACTCTCATGCATTTTCACAACTCACTGCTGACATTTAGAATGCCGTGTTGTCATCTGCGTTGTCTGTTTTGAATAATTTGGCTAAACGCTCAAAGAAGTCAACTTTGTATATAATGTATTGTTTAAGTATATATCCCTCACTGTGCCGCCATTTCTGCTTCGCCAGAGCTAATTTGAAAAGGCAGTTTTGTTGGATAGGCATTTAGTCTAGGCCCAAATTATGCAAAATTGTCTTTCTTCCACATTATGAAGTTGTTAAAGTGATTTGTTCATCCAAATTATACACTGTGTTGTCTCTTCTGAGCAGAAAAAAAAATAAAAATAAAAAAGTGAAGGTTTTAACAGGAGGGTACTCAAAATGAAGAGTTATTGGGGCAAAATCTCACAAGAAGGAGTAATACAGAAAAGCAGTGCAAAATGACGTTTAAATAAAAGCAAATTCTATTTGCTTTTATATTAAAATTCTAATAATAAAATAGAAAAAAAAAGAAAAAAGTTTACTTTCAATTTCAAACAGGAAATATGTAATAGTAAAAGTAAAATGTATAAACCATTTGGCAATGAATTAAAATAGCATATGTAAAGTACAAAATCTGTCAGACTCTACACCAGAAGGACCATTCTCTATCTATGTAGATAATGTCTTATCCATAGATAGAAACATTAACTAGTAACTATTTAAAAGTGCAATAATAATATTTAAAAAGATTTAAAAATGAAGGAGCTACTTAGAAGGTGGTGAGAGCTACAGGTCATCTCCAACTGAAGATACATTTGCTTGATGAATTAGTCTGATCTCACATTTCATTGTTGAAAACATGAAATGTGTGAAAATATTGTGATAATATAAGATTTTTTACTAAATTTGACCCTGATGAAGCTAATTTGAAGCCGCTCGAGGGCATCCCGATGCAAACATACTTTCAAAAAAAACAAAATTTAATGAAAACATCAATTGTTAATTTAATCTGTATCTTTTAAAAGTTATATTTTTGTGTCTTCTTCGTTAAAAAAAATCTGAAAATATGGCACATGATTTTAGAGTCTCTGTGCAGTCCAGAAAATGACTTTAATTTGTGTCAGTTTTGATACAAACATTGCACAAAACATCAAACAAAGATTAAAAAATATATACAAAAAATGTTTCTATCTGATTGTGCTCAAGTGTGGCGCTGCTCCAAACAGATTAGAAAACTCATCAGCCACCCTTTTCCTCTTTTGGCACACACTGTGATCCCTATGTGAGGATTGGCACCGATTAATAACATTTGGGAGATTACAGGTTATGAAACAAATAAATGCATTCAGGCTGCCAAAGGACTTTATGAATATTAAAGCAGGCGCACTTACAATCTACTGTTTAATCAACCTACAGAGACTCACAAGAGCAGCTGTTCAAGGCTGTGGGAGTACAAAGGGCTCCTCCTATTGGACACTGCTAAAAGTGGAAAAGTACTTTGTGAGGAGCGAGGATTGAGAATGGCAGGTCTATATATTGTATAACTATATAATTTAATCTTTTAAGTTTGGGAAAAAAGCACTTCAAAAAGTCTATAAAAAGGCATCAGATTTTTATACATTATGTAGGTGTCTTTTCCTGATATTTTTATGCAGTTGGAATCAGTTAGAACTTTTTTTATTTAAAAAAACTCACCCAAAGTAACTGTTTTGGGCTTTTAATTATGTTCTAGAGTTCCTCATCATAACAGAGCTTCTTTCTTGACATACTTTGCATTCTCCTTTGACCCTCAGAAAATATCATAGGTAGGTTAAAGTTCACAAACCATCCTGACTCATATCAGCTTCTCAGGAGGATAAATAGTCATTTGGATTTATAATTTTAGGTACATAAAGCAATAAATATAGTTCCTTTTTTATATCAACTTGTTGAATTTGCCAAAACTTTCAGAACAATTAAATATACACTAGTTACTTTTCTACAGTAGGGTCCCCACCACAGTTTGTTGCTCCATGCAGGTGTAACAAAACTGGTCATACAGTTTTAATATTTGAAACTTCACTTGCAGGCAAATAGTCAAAAAGATAACTTTTTTTCACAAACTACATGCTTCACAGTACATTGAACATTAAGTCAAGAAACATAACTGTCAATCTGCTACAATAAATCTCTTCAGTCACTACAAATATATAATCACATACAGTACTAGTGCTTGTTAAACAGGGCCAGAGAAGTGCCTTGTGTAAGCGAAGAGTCTGATACAAAACAATGCAGAAATGATCCAAACAAGTCTAATTTTAAAGGGCTATACTCAAGTTTTTACTAGAAATTAACTCAAAATGTATTTCTCCCTGTCACAAATCTCTTGTTAATGTGTTTTTTCAGGTGTCATTTAATCCGCATGTCCTGGGTACATCTAAAAATGTCTCGTTTGTTAACCAAGCACTTAGTTTGTCTGTTGATGTTGTTAGCATTGAGGCTAACAGCCGTTTGCATACCGAGATGTCTCGCTCCTAACAGCTGAAAAACACATTGTGATGAACAATTCAGAGGCTCAGAATGCATTAGGTAAGTGAGCGAAACATGTGGACTGATGTAGGAAACTTAAATTAATTATTTTGATTGGATACATATCTTTAATGTCCCGCAATGCAAATTAGTATTCACAATTGAATATTAACACTGAAATCTGATATATCGACACTCCAATCTCCCATCATAAAAAGATTTATACATATCGGTATTGGCACAAAATGTCCATATTTGTGATTCCTACTTTAATGTCACTCATCACCAAAACAAGAGCATAAAGAAGTATTTTGGGCCATTTTAAGCCATATTTGAACCTCAACCAATATATTAGATTTTAGATGGACAAGTAAATATTAAATCGTCTGAAAATTGCTATCAAGGAATGCAGAATAATAAAAAAAAAACACACACACACACATTGACCTTATTTTGTTAGTACTGGTCATCCTTTTACTGTCCCTTCTGTGGTCACCAGCATATTTCGTTCCAGTAGTTTCAAGTACATTTTTAGCAAGTACTGTATTTGGAGACACACTCAGCCGTGATAGAATGGCTCTTATTGTAGCTCTTTATAAGCTACACAAAAAATGCTGCAATCTTCCATTTATGATTTATCTCCTGAGCAGTGGAATACATCAAACCCGATAGAGACAGTTCAAACCTCCATTTCCAACTGTAATTACTTCCAGTGGAACTTACAATTCTTTGAGCAGATAGGTCCGCCTTCTATTGCTTTGAGATTGCATAGACAGCTTGAGTGTGTGTACTAAGTCCCTGTATGGTGCGTTACCTTTTCATGGTGTTCAATGAGGATTTCTACCACGATGTTCTGGAACTTGAGGTCCATGATGGCGGCGACGGTCTCCTCCTGTGGCCTCATTAGCGTGGGTCCAAATACCACACCGAGGTTGGCTACGGTCATCAGGTTCTGCTTACTGTGGGCGGCAACGCTAGAGGGAGAAACAGGAAGTTAGTATTAGCTTTCTGTTCCTTTAAAGGTCTCATTAAAATGACTAAATCTGACTCCTAGAATGCAGTTACCTCACCGAACATTCACAAAAAATATGTTAGTTTCAACCGCAAATGTTGAAGTAATTTGGATTGCTAAATTCTTGAAAATGAAATACTATTTAAGAATCAAATGAACTTACTGGTAACTATCAAGGGTCTCCAACCTGTAGCTTAGGAGCCAGTAGCTCTCTGCCACCTTCCAAGTAGTTCGCCAAAGTTTTTGGATCGTACATATACTTTTTATTAGAATAGACCGATATATCAGTTGATGTTTAGATTTTCGGTGGACAATATTTAGATTTTTTGGATATCGGCCATATCGGCAATTGGCCTCTATTTTGGACGATATCTAAAGAGGCAGTTGTTTGGGCTTTTCCTGAGTATGAGTTGGTTTGGAGAGAAACAATAAGACTTCATTTATCTCTCTCTATTCCTTAGTCTGCAGTTTTGATTTTATCGTTGACATGACTAAGTTTTATTCTTGTTCTATGACTTTGGCTGCAGCACAATCTTTAATAAGTGTTTTCTTGTTTGTCAATTTGAACAATATGAATGTCTTTCATGATGCTATGAAATGATTGTTTCAATCGAGCCGAATTTTAAAAATCGGCCATTGATATCGGTATCGGCGGATACCTACCTATCCCTTCCTATTTCAATTGTAAATGTATCTTTAGATGCCTACTTATTTAAACTTCTAAATGGAGAACGATAAGTGTGTCATAAAGGCATTTTACTGTACTTCATTTAACTTCAATTTCTTGTGATTGCCAATTTCACTTTGGAAAAAGTAACTCTCCGGAAAAAAGGCTGGAGACCCCTTTGTTTAATGCCTTTGTTGGAAAATGTGTCTTTTTTTTTTTTTTTTCTTCTGTTTTAGATTTCCACAGAAAACCTACAATATCTTCTACTGAACTAAAAGTGAAACAATTTAAAAGAGGTTAATACAAAACTGGAGCTTCAAAGTTGGCAAAAAATTGGCACAAAGTATTCAGTTGAGTCAAGCAAAAGTGTGTGGAGATTAAAACACACATATCCTGTATTATAACTTGATAACATCACATGGAAGAACTGAGTGTCTGAAGAAAGAATACAAGCTTTTGACACACATGAAATAGATTTGGATAAAACAAACACTTCAGGAGTGTTTCTGATGATAAAGCAGCGTTAGAAAAGATGAAAAAATAGCCTAGTGTAGGACCTTTAAAGGGCATGTATTACACTCATTTGTGATTTATGATAAAATGTAGTTTACTCATCAAAAACCCACCTGGAGTCATTTTTCATTCACACTTGTTTAAAAATCTAGGCTATGTCCTTTTTTTTAATCCTTGTCTACATGAATCTGATGTCACGCATATCAGCAAATATATTTTAACTACACTAAAACTATTGCATTTTTAAACTCTGGTGCCAACATAATGGACAGAAACTTGAAAGATGACTGAATGTGCACTACAGCCTATGATGAGGTAAAAATGAGGATTTAAAGAGAGTTGATGATATTTCTTTTTTATGCCAACAGCAGTAATCCTCGCCAATAACTTCCAATATGAACTTGGCTTTGCATATGGTTTCTATTGATCGCTTCATTTCAGAGTTAATTTAACTTAACGCTGTTGCAATGGAATACTATGCAAGCTGGCACACAGTCATTACACCAATAGTCTAAAATATATGACTGGAAAATGGGTGCACTTTATAGAATCGCTACAAACATAATTTCACTGTTCTGCTGTGACAATGACAAATAATAAATCTTGACAAATACTGAAAATAAGTGCCTGAAATAAGTGCTGTTAGTTACAGTTGTGAGGCCTTTGTAGTAAGAGGGGCTTCAAGAAAAAAATTACAATTCACACCACACAAATCCAATCACATCTAGGTTATATAAATCTATAGCTCATTTTATTTACTGAATAAAAGTAAAAGTCTTCTTATGTTATGAGTTCTATATTTAATGCATTCTTGTAATGCTACAAGGAGATATACATATTCAACGTTCTGAGGAAATTTGGTTCAGTTAAATTACCATGATTTAGTTTTGTGGTGCACTGATGTTTCCATTGTCAGATGAGCCTCCAGTACATTTGTACACATGGACAGAGCAACTAATACAATTAATCATACATACACATAATGTCTTTTAAACACATCTAATGTGACATCCAAAATGTGTTGCAGTGCAATATTCATGCAGTCCACAGTGTGCAAAGATTAGAACTATTTATTGTTAATATAGACAACAAAACATGATGTCTTTTCTTTAAATAATATAGAATCAGAACAGGGGCATCAAACTCAGATGCAGCTAGGGCCAAATTGATCGGAGTCAGAGTTGGTCAAGAGCTGCATTTTAAAATATCGATCTATCTGTATTATATTCAAATATGACAAATAGGTTATATAAAGCTTAATATAACACATTTACTGTATGTCCAACTTGCATTGTATTGTCAACTTTAATCCATACATTAACGCATACTGTATTATATTGTATGGATTATCATTTCAAGAATTTTTTTTTGCTACATACCAGTGCATTCTCAGCACAATAAGCTTTTATTTTTCTATAGGCTTACGATCTATTCTGGCCTATGTCTTTCTTTTAGTCAGCGCTGAACTGCAGTGTATTCTGGGATCTGTATTTCAAACCGTTGCATGCTTTTATCAGGGGCACTATCAATAATAATCAGAAATCATCCGGGGCCATGGGCCCCAGTTTGACACCCCTGATCTAGAATAAAATGTTTGTAACAAAGACCAAGTAAAAATGTCAAATGCCTAAATAAATAATAGATTAATTTTCATCAATAGTAAAAGCATTCTGTCACCATGTTTCAACCTTTATTCTGTTGTATAAATGTATATAATTGCCTGGTCAAACAACTCATAAAACTAGGGTTAAAACTAGGTCTACACTAACTAAAACTATTGTAGTCCTTGACTAATGCACCAATCGTTCACTCATTCAGTGTGTCTTGCTTAAAAGTGTGGTTTTCATACTTATTTATATTTAAATGCGTCCAACTACTTCTCTTAGCTCTTCCACATCTTTCGGCACATGATTAATTTTGTCGTGCATTAATTTACGGATGCAGTTAAGGCTTAAGAACACACTTTTGCAGACGGTGAAAACAAACTCAAGTTGACCACCCAGCACAGTCAATCAGAGCGCTGCCTTTGGCTGTCTATGAGAAATAAACTTTTTCATTATTCGATGCAAACTATATACAGTGGTCTGATTTTGTCATAGTGCGACTTATAACAACTTACAACATACTTCTTGGTAGGAAAATAAACTGAACCAATTTACAAAAAAGTCAGGTACCTCAGCTGGTCATTCAGCCTTGCTTAACTTTAATTAGTTTAGCTTCAGAAATCAAATGAGGACTTTCTAAACTCCAAAATAATAAATACTAATATCCCCCAGTCTTCCATTTCTATACTGGAAACCAACCCTGTACAACACATTTGACCAGTGACTATAACAGTTAAATCTAATACAAAATACACATCTAACTCTGACACTGATGTAGATGAGCTTTTAAGCAAACGTCCAGGCTCTCATCACTCTTTCATTACATTCCTCTAACACAGACAGTGAAAGTAGGCCAGCTCCAGCAGTGGAGCTGCTTCTCAAAGGGTCAGAGAAGGAAGGTGGAATCCTCATTTCAGAGAGGAAGAAAAAAAAAAGAGAGAAAAAGTTGTGGCCAGGTGAAGAGATTTTCACACTCCTCCATGACGATACGGCACAGCATCTACAGAGACAGTTTAAATAGCTTCAAAGGACGGCTTTGAAGACAAAAACACTGGTGACAACTCGCATTTATAACATCTCGGAAAGCGCCTCAGATAGGAGTGTGAAATCCTGGCTCTGCTCCTTCCCCCTGCAGGACATGCACACACGCCAACTTCAGAAAAATATTCAAGTCTTTCCAGTCTGGAGAATTTCACGCTGGATAATCCAAATTCAATTTCAATAGCGCTGCCTTTTTACCAGCGCCTGATTCTGCGGCGGGCTTCTATGAAATAAGATCCAGCAGACTTTGAGAGCCTCGGGGAAGACGGATTATTTACTTATCTTCAATTTGCTCATATTTAGTTTATAAAAAGCTTGTTGAGGTAAAAACCTTGTAATGTGGGCGAACGCTATTTCTTAAATCTTCAATCAACCCATCTAATCTTTCAAATGGAGTGGTGTAGTCGGAGCGGAGGGCCGGCTGCAGCGGCGGGGGTCGAGGCGGGCGATCGCAGAGGAGGGCTTAATTTGAGTGGTCCGTTTTATTGCACCTCGCTGTGGAGAGGGGAGCTGCATGTTAAACAGCTTCAAGCAAGTACAATGTTATTTTGATCTACTGCGCACACACTTAACCTACAGACATTACTTCTGTGTCCTCTGGGAAAACATGTGGTTTAAAGGAGACATAATATACTGAAATGAGCTAACTGAAACTGAAAAATAACTGCAACACATGATTATAGAGGTTATGCATGGACATTCTTTTATCTGAAAAATGCTCCTCAACATTTAGAATGAGTGGCAACCTATAGGCAAAACAACAGTAAATTATTGCTAATAAAAGCTAGGGATTTAAGACATTTAAATGCAACAGAAAAAGAAGAAAAAGGTAATGCGTTCAACTGTGTGTGATCTCAGAGAGTGATGAATGTGAGAGATACTAAGGCCTTGTTGTTCATCTGTTTTTCTACCACTGTTTACCTGATTTTCTCTTTTTACATGTCAGTTACAAACTCAATACTCAGAGATTTGTGGATTAAATTTGCTATCAGTCTGTAGCATATTTTTTCCTATTTTAGCTGTCCAATTGATTCACATTTCTTGCCACTCACTGACAAGCCCTTAATTGTAAAAGGGAAATATAGACAAGTGGGCGGTAATTAGGTTGTAGGTGAAAACTATGGGTGAAAATAGGATATTGTAATGTTTATTTTGTAGATGTTACAAAAGCAATTTTTGAGCATTTCACAATTTTTGGATAAATGACCAAACTATAATAAAACACTAACAAGCTTAGTTCACAACCTGAAATGTGATGTCATAATTGAGAGAGGGTTTATTGAGAGGTGAAAAACTGGATTCTTATGATATTTGTGACTTTCACCAAATCTAATCAGCCATACAGTCAAAGACGGCCAAGGTGAGCCGAACCAATCAAAACACACCATTGTGGTTTGGCATAAGTGCATGATTGAACCAAACAGACATGCGTTGATGAATGAATTCAGGACTTTTTCATTTTGATGTTTGTGCATAAGTGCGTAAAGGTCACTTAAAGGTGGGTAAACATGATTTAGGTTTAAATCTGACCTTCTCATAAATTTCAACAGATGATAATTCAATAATATGTATTTATTTTTTGTGGCTTTTCAACTTAAAACAAGTCGAAAATGCCATAAATGTTTTGTTCATTACAAACAACAAAGTGAAACTCAAGTGGACCACCCAAGCTCAGCCAATCAGAGAGCAGCATTTGGCTCCAGATGAGAACATATATTTATTCAAATTCAATTCAGAGAGTACACAGTTGTCTAATTTTTTCACAAAGTGTTGCATTATCTTATAGTTTTTAGTGGAAAACAAAAAAAGTAGAAAATGAGTATTTTCAGAATTGTAATAGGTTTAGTTCTGCAAAAAGTTGGCTATTTTCACAACAAAAATAAAGAATGAACAAAATAAGTCCTTTTTTGCCAAGACATCTAAACAATAATAGATTTTAGTTTTTCTTGTCAACAAAAAATAAAGCTAAACAACTTCAACAAACCACAACACACTCAAACTTTTTCCAAACTTACAACTTAATTACACAAACCTTAACAGAACATTTCCAATTAGCATTCTCACTCTCAATTCCGTTTGTCAAATTTGTCCAATTACGACTCCCAGGTTTTTCCCAGGACGCGTGGGAACCCTGACAATCAAAAAATCTGAGAAGCTTTGGAGTGCGAGCTGCTGGGAAGGCTGAGAAGATATGGACTGACAGCAGGGATGGGGGAGTGCGGCGAGTGGGAGGGAGAAAGAGAGAGAGAGAGAGAGAGAGAGAAAGCATGTGGAGTGAGAATGAGGAGACAGACAGGAGGAGGAGGAGGAGGAGGAGGAAGGCCTAAACTCCGACCCAAACACTCACTTGGCCAGATGCTTCATGAGGAGCCCCAGGACTTGTCGATTTTTCTCGGGCAGTTTGTGGACCAGGCAGTGGACGGCTTGGATGCGAGACTCTGGACTCCCGCCCTCTGTTCAAAACGCACAACAAGCAACTGGCATTAGACAACAAGGAGAAACCCGGAGAGCTGGGAGAGTGGCACGGAGCCAACGCAGCTGAGATCTGGAGCCGAGCTGAAAGCAGTGGTGGAAAAGCGGTTATTCAATACACGTTTGATTTTTTTTTTTTTTTACACTTCTGATGAAATGACTGTGGGATCAGAGGTGTAATTTGAGAAATGTGAAAATGGTGATTAGCAAAAGATGAAGGAAAAAATATGTATAGAAAATGCAATATAGGTTTTGTATAGATTCTTGACTAGATTAGCTTTTTTCGTAGTGCAATCATGTTTTTGAGTTGAGCCCAACAAGGAAAATTGACTTAAAGAAGACAATAACCTAAAAAGATAATCATTTTACTTTATACAGTATATATATTTTAATTTAGACTGCTACTTTTTTATCTTAAAGATGCTACACCTGCTTTTTGTTTCTTTAAAAATATAAACAGAAATATTTAATTTTAGGTTTTCTACATTAGTCTACATATTTTGCTCACTTACCTAATGAAATTTAAACAACTAAGTTGTTCCACAATGCTTTTTAGCTTTTTTCACAGCTGTCAGAAGCGAGACGCAAAGGTATGCTAACAACAATGCAACAACAACAACAAACTTAGTTTTTGGTGAATAAACGGATATTCTTAGACATAGTCAGGACACTGCAGACTAATTCCCACCTGAATAGATACAATAATAACATATCTGTGGTGGAAGAAATTTAAAGTTATAAAAGAAAAAAAAATAAATGAAAAGAAAAGAAAAAAAACTAAGTATAGTCCCTTTAGATCAATTTAAAAATTGATCTAAAGGGACTAGGGATAGGACAATATACGATATTATCGCTAATCGCGATAATTAAGGGTAGCAATTAAATAATCGTGGTGTTTTTTCATAATCGTGATAATTGTAATTGCAATTAATCGCAAATAATCGCAATTAAAGCAGCATCTAAAATCTGACGCTGTGAACCCAGTAAAAGCTGTATTATGATTAAACAAAGAAAAGGTTCATGTGGGAAAGTTAATTAATGAACTGAGACATAGTTAGTAGATTTTTGCTCAACAGTGTAAACATTTGTTCACTTTAATCATTATTGATTATACTTAGACCAAAATACAATACCTCGTTGTTCAAACACATACATATTTTGCACTAATAAATATTTCAGTGATTTTAAATCTGTTTACGTTTAGTAAATTATCATGATAATATCGTTAATCGCGATTATTTTGGTCACAATAATTGTGAGTGCAAATTTTAATATTGTCCCATGCCTAAAAGGGACTAGTTTAAAAATTGATCTAAAGAATTTACTTAAAAATCGACTTAAAGAAAATATATGCACTTTTTTTTTTTACACATTGTAATTATTTTACTTATTAATTAAAAAAAAAATCTTAAACAGGTTGGTGATTTCTTTTTCAAAACTGATAAACATTCTTCTTCAATTTTTAAAATACTTATAACGTTAAGCAAACTAATAACAAGGAAGTCTGAAGTAACAAACACTAAAGTTCATTTTCAAATTGATTCTGTTCCCTTTAAACCTCACAAACTCACTCAAACAACTCATTCAATAAGACTGTAGTTCAAATGCAATAAAAACTACTGAGTAAAATTTGCAGCAATTCTCGACTTGACTGACGTCCCCATTGGCCCAGTCTCAAAATGTGTAAACTGTCATTTATACGGTATGCTGCTGATTCTTAACACTTTATATTTTATTAAGTTTCTTGTGTTTTCAAGAAAATAAGCATCTACTTTCAATCCTCCACTATTGATTGATATGAAGTTAGTATCAACAGAAACTTACATCCACAGAATTAATAAGGGAATTGCAAAGGCTGAGAGGTGAAACTCATCTACAAGATGAGAAAGGTGTTCATTGATTTAGTAAAAATGCAATATTTTTTACATTCAGTTTTAAAAAGTTTTCCAAAAACATAGATGCATTGTGTATTTGAATATACACACATATGACCTAGTGTTGCTATTTGCAACTTGTTTTGGGTCAGTTAACCAGACAAGGGGCACATGCATGACACAATACTGCATTTTGACCCATTTTGCCTCATGTTGGAAATTTACACTAGTTTGTAGAGCTGTGCAATTAATCAAATTTTAATTTCAATTACGATTATTGTTGTAATTGTTTGCAAAAATTGTGTAATCAAACAATGGTGATTATTGACCGTAACTTGTAAGTTTGTTCGTAAGTGCTCATGTGTTTGCTTGATTTGGAAAAATAGGTGGTTTCTTTACAATTGTAGAATACATTTAAGTGGTTTATTTTTGTGAGATCTTTCATTTTATCTTTTCACACTCCACAATCTTTAATGTAGCGCTAACTAAACGATTATTTGCTTAGCTGTCTCGCTAAGCAAATAATCGTTTGAATAATCGTGATTTCATTATGATTAAAATAATCGAGATTATTATTTTCTTCACAATCGAGTAGCCCTACTAGTTAGATAATTTTCACATGCTGCAAATTTAAAGGACAAATATAAAGTTATCTGCATTGTTCTTGTTAATACTTTTTTGGCGTAGCTCAATAACAATTTTTGTACGATGTTCATTCAGTTCAAGATAAATAAGTTGAAAATGTGTCAAATTAATCATTGAAAAAATATTACCTTAAATGGGACATATTATGTACAATCTACTTTTCAGATTTTTTTTACCCATGCATGTTACAACAGTGTTTTCTCATCATTTGTTTTCCCAAAATTGATTTGGATTGATTCTTGCTTGTTTGAGTAATCTTGTGTTTTTCTGCAGCTGATTCTCCAGTGCTTAGAAAACCCTTGTCTTCACCTACCACCTATCTCCACCCCCTTGTCTGATTTACTTGCGATTACTCAAAAATTAGGATTGCGAATTAAACATGTAGGGTTCAAAATTGTCATGTAAACACACTCCACAAAAAAAATCTGTGGCTTATTAAAGTGAAATTTAACTATAAAGAGGCGGGGCTTATCAGTTCAACGGTTTTGAACAGGAAGTTAATAGACCTATTTCTATTTCTATTTCTAAGACATTTTAACTAATTTTTGGGTTTGCAATGAACAAAATGTGAATTATTGATCTGCCTATGGCATACCATTCTTCCTAAATATACAGAAAAATACAATAGGTATAGGTCTCAATAAGTCTCCTTTAAATAAGACAATAATAATTTAAATAGTCTTCAAATGAGATTGCCAATGGAACAAGCATCTTCTTAATTAAAATCTTAAAGTAACAGAGTAAGATAGTAAATTCACATTTAGATAAATGCTACAAGGTTATCTCCCCTTAAACTCGTGATTTCCTGCCTAATAAAGCTTTTGAATAACTTATTGTATAAATTCTGCTTTACATACAAACTTGCCTCGTCTATTGAAAAGTTTAGAATTGATTTTTATTGTTAACTAGCTTTTTGTAGCATATTTTTAACTCCACAATCTACTGAATACTATTTCATTTTTGCATCTTCAAAATACCATTCACAGTATAATCTAAAATTCAATACATCGGCCATCTCTAGAACAACACAAACTTTGTCACGCCAGTGCATTAACAAATCTAAAATGACCAAAAGTTTGCGATCCTACGCGTGCACAGCCATCCCGAGCCGACGCCGCGCCACATTCTTCCACGGCTCCGGAAAAGCCAAGAAGAAAAAGAAAGAAAGAAGTGCGATGTTGATATACTACACTCTCTAGCCTCCCAGAGTTTTGGCAGCGAGACTCGGTGTGCTGCTGCGAGCTTTACGTTACCAACTCTGGCGTGTAAAAAGGGTTGTGTTCCACCCCCCCGGATCAGCTCTTAAACATTTGCTCACACATGGGCATCTGACCGCCCACACGCAACAAACAGACGCTCACCAAAATCATTACTATGGGAACGCCGAGGATTTAGACTAGTGTGGAGGCTGTCACCCATCAAAATAATATTCATCGCTAATCCATTTCCCCTTCTCGTTAGGAGGGCATTGCGAGGGCCTGATAAAAATGTCAACCTCGTCCCATAATAGCACTTGTTGTAATGTGATTCGCGCTTTGGCTGGCTTTAAACACATTTGATGCATAAATGACTGGAGGTGGGTGAATGTGTTTAAGCTCCCCGACAACACTAGGGCAATTTAAGGGCATCGGAATGAAAGGCAAGCGTACACCTTTTAGCCGCAGGTTAATGTGAGATTTGTTCCAAAGAGGGATTTGCTCCTTGTTCGGTGTTATATAATATAGGTTTTTGCTTCAAATTAGCAAAAGCAGAGGCATTGATTATTGTAATATTAAAGATTTTTTTTTTTTAACTAAACAACATTTGCTTTGGGATGTTGAGTGGAGGTGTATAAAGTAAAGACAGTGCAGAATTTGTTGTAAAATCATACTTATTAAAGTGGATGTTAAAGGCGAAATTATCTTTTCTGAATATTTAAATGTTAACAGTGTTTCGTTATCATAAGTTTACTCAAAGTTGTAGTTGGATGTAGTTAATAAATGAGGCCTAAAAGAACATTTTAAACTTGGCATGTTCAAATTTTCACCCGGGAGCCAAATGCAACCCTTGGACAAATTTGTTTTGGCCCTCAGACTTCCTGGTAGAAGGGCCCAAATTACAAAAGAATATATATATATATATATATATATATATATATTATATATATATATATATATATATATATATATAATATATATATATATATATATATATACAGTATATAAATATATATATATATATATATTTTTTTTTTTTGGCAACTTCGAGCATTTCTTCTATCATTTTTGAAAAAACAAACATTTTGATGCCTCTGAACTGGCATCAAAATGTTTGTTTAAAATTAAGTCAAATATAAAATTTTAAATGAGTTATATGGCCCTCTGCTCTAAACAAGTTTTAAAATGTAGTCCACTGTAAAAAAAAGTTTGGACAGGTCTGCTTTAAACAATCAAATCGCAAAAATCTCTCAAATTCTCCTGGAAGTGTTTTTAATGAACCTTGTACGGTACCACTTTATAATAACTACACCAGATTTAGTTTTAGTAAAGCCTTAACAAAGCATGAATAAAAAGTTCATAATGCATCAATAAATCATCAATTAATGGATGAAAAAGTTTATTAAGGCTTAGTTACTGCTCACTTAAGGAGCTAAGATTAGGATTTAGGGTTGAGGGGTTGGGCTTGTAGTAATTAAGTTGTTACTAAGCCTTAGTAAATACTTTAGTCCATTCATTTCTCATTTGTTCATGATGAATTACCTCATTATGCATGCTTTATTAAGAGTTTATTAAGGCTAATCAAGCTGTAGTTATTATAAAGTGCTACCCATTGTACATTGTAAAAAAACTAATAATTAAAGTGATTGAATAAAGGGCTTGGCCAGCTGTTCATCATTTGCATAGACTGGTGTTCATTTTTCTAGTTTACGGTGGGGTGCAAAGCTAACTGACCACATTAATATCTTAAAATGCAGTGTAGGCTCTGCAAAGGCTAAAGACACTATGATTGACTGGAAAAGAAAAAGAAGCAGAATATAAAACAAAATATTTTTTCTAGAACGAAGTATATCAAACAATATAGGTATAGCAAATTACATTTTCTGAATCATGATACAAATTTTATCTAGCCTCCAGTGAACATTCATCTAGTGGTCATCTAATATGAACTCAAACTACCATTTATGCAACTTGTATATCATTCCCCTGCATCGCTAAATTATTTCTCAACAACTTTATCAACTTTATTTAGTCATATATTTAGCATGTGAATTAATAACTTCCTTAAATGAGCAAAACGCAGCAGTTAGAATTCACAGGCAAAAATAGCAGTTGTCGTCGAGTCAGAAACCTGTAAACAAGCTGTGGTATTTTGCTGTACGGCAGTCTGACAGCTAGGTAAATCTGTAAATATATGCAATATGCAATGTTAGACGGCACATGGACCGCCTCTGACAAACAATAGCCCCAATATATTTAATCATATATAAGTTGACTATATGCTCTCTGAACTAGTGATGATCTAAAGTTGTTAAGGCTTGTAAATAATTAAAGGGGCAAGTTTTGTAAAATTCACTTTTCTGATTTTGAACCATGTTATAACAGTGCTCACTCATCATTAGTTTGCTCAAAGCTGTATTTGGATAAATTCATGCCTGTATGCTTATATTATCCTGTAGCTTAGAAGTGGGCAATTGTTTTTTATCCGAGGGCCAAATTCAAAGTGGTGGAGGGCCGGGCTAAAAACACTGGTGTAACAAATTCTCACTGTTACTACAAAAAAAAAAAAAAAAAAAAAAAAAATTAATTAATAATAAAAAAAATAATAAAATAATAGTAGGCTACAAGAATAAACCCTTAACAATTTGAGAACAAAGGAATATATTTATAGGAATAAAGATGAAGCTGAGAATTTGAAGATTTTTCAAGATTACGCTTAACAATTTACCTGATTAAAAAACAGACTCAATATTTAAACTTGAAAAATGTAAACTTTTCATGGCTTAAACTATTTCTCACAAAAATACTACTTTTTACTCTTAAATATATGCTTTTTTGTCTCTTATAATTACATATTTACAGATGAAGATTTTCAAGATTATACTTATAATTTTATGAGTATAATCTTGAAAATGTTCATTACATTGTTGTTTCTCAAATGCGTGCCAGGGGCCTGATTAAAACAGGTCGAGGGCCACATCTGGCCCCCGGGCCGCAGTAGCTGCTCAGAAGACATTTAGACAATGTAAAACATGTAGAGTTCAAAAATGTCACTTAGCCACTTTTCAAATTTGAACAGGACGTTTATAGACATGTTTATATTTCTATAAGCTGTTTTACACAAATTTTGTGTTTTGCAATGATCAAAATGCAAATTACTGCTCTAAGTATTTCATAGTTTATTACTAAATACATGAAAAAGTCTCCCTAAAAGAGCAGTGTACAAAATGATTGGTTTGTAGCAGTTAGCCTGTGTTAGCTCATCAAATGCTCCATACATTAAGCCGCTAAAAAGTCTGTGCTAATGCTTTCCACCCACTCGCTGGCACATGGAGTCAGTCAAGTTAGTAGAGTCTGCCATAAAATATCTTGTTTATCCGGAGAGATTGTAATTATGAATACTGTGTCAATTTTTCCAATAAGACGAAAGAGTGGCAAGGTGTTTTTTTTACGACCTGTCAGAACAAATAAAAGTGGAAAAATGTCAGCCTCACAAGTCATAATTAGGTTTGCAGCTTTTGTTTCAAAATATTAGACAACAGAGAGATACTTCATACAAATACAGCATAATTATCCTTATCAGCATGTAACCTTTTAGTCAAGTGTTCCCTAACAATTAAACTAACCCAGGCTTTTATATTCAATTCAATGTAGATGACATTATAATCACACATTTCTCTTTGTATTATTATGAGCCTTTAAACAAGCTTTTGAATACCTATGAATATTTGCATCTTTATTTAACTTTTTTATTTCTCCAAACAAGTTGACATTACTTCAGACCTAAACAAATTGTGGCCTCGGAGCAGAATGCATCTGCCTTAATCAGGCTCATGTTTTTGAGAATAAGAGTGATGCTTTGGGGCAGTGATCCCCAACATTTTTTCTTGTAAGGACCGGTTGGTAAAGTTATAACTTTCTTTTCTAGAGGCTGGTCGAGGTTTGGTAGCGCCAATAACAACTACGTAAAATGCGTCTAACCAATTACTGTGTATGTTTTTAGCTCTTATTGCTTGAAGTAGGTGTTTATTATGAGTTAAGTGGCTCTATATTTTCATAGTAAAGCACAAGGGTATGGTGAAAGACTACAAAATAAAAATAAAATGCATTTTATTTTATGCATTTTAAGATCCCGGTGGTTGGGGGACCCCTACTTTCGGAAGTTATCCATCTGATAAAGACTAATTGCCGAAATGTTATCTGGAAAAAAAGTAAGTTTTGGACATACAGTATGTCATTTGAGTGTGCAATGCAGTTTTTTCGATATTGACTTTCTAATTGGCTGCCCAAACTTCTTTGATTAAAACAACAAAACAGGACGATAGGCTAGCTGTTTCGATCTGGCTATTGAAGCTTGGAACAGTGTTTTACTTGTCGTTTTCAATTCACCTAAATGTAGGGTGTATATAAAATTCGCAAATAATAAACTCTTATATTTAGCTTACAACAGCGCTAGCTAGTGTTGCTACTACATTTTGTGACAGTCAACTGTGGCTCTTTCTACTATCAGGCTGTGTGCGCATTCCCCATATTGATAAACAAATAATCCCTCTAGACCAGTGGTCCTCACTATTTTTTAAAGAAGAGCCACATTGACGGACCAAAGAGAAGGGGAGAGCCGCAAAACATCAAACATAAAAACAAACAAAAAACAGGCCAGCGCAGACGAGAAAATACAACTCAAATGTGTGTTTGTATGTGTGAAAATAAAGCACAAATGTGCAGATAAAAATTCATTTAAATTCAAATTAAATATTATTGTGTGTGTGTTTTTCTCCCTTTGGCCAAAGTCATACATGAAATAAACCTAAATACCTCTTTGCAGACACTATTTAACAAAGTTTAATTGAGTAAAAACTCTCTGCTGGACTGCATTGTTCGCGAACACGCGTATAGGACTAGATTTTTCCCGATCAACTTTTAAAGTGTTTATAACTAATTATCTCCGCCAATATTGATCGTATCACTACGAAATAAAAACTGGGACAGAGTTTAGACTGTTCTCTCTCAGAATATGTCCACTACAACATTTTACTACAGCTGCTCAAAGATACGCAACTTGATGTGAGAAGGAGAGCTCGTGCGTCCTGTGGCTGGAGTGGAAAACCATTTGGCACAGTCTGAGCGCGTCACTTCATTCATTTCTTAGATCGCCAAAACATTTATTTTTGCTTAATATAAGGGTGAGCTCGAAGCTCCGTGCATGTCTGAAAGAATGTTGCTATACAATGTGGCTCATTTGGTCAATGGGTAGGCAGGGTGAAGCAGTGGATGCGGCGCTGAAAAAGAACCAAACTAAGAGCGAGCTTGTTGTGTGAAATGTGATCTTGCCGAATCTTGCTGAGAGCCGCCAAGTAAGGCTCTAAGAGTCGCATGTGGCTCGGGGGCCGCGCAGTGAGGAACAGGGCTCTAGACTAAAAATCCTAGATACAAAATTTTTTGCATCAAAGATCGCAATCTGGCCCTCCAACACTTTTCTGGATTCGAATATAGCCCTCTTTGAACCATTATGACAAACCTTAAAAACTGATAGTGGATTTATTTTTGTCCTTAGTGAAATGAGGAGTGAGGACTCTGCTGTAAACAACATGCATTAAAGATATGCATATACATATTAGACATATACGAATACAGTGTAACTACGCTGAAATGCCTGAGCTTGGTTTTGGGCTTTACTAAACAAAATTAGTCAAAAGAGTGAACAGTGTCATGACATGGTTAAAAGCCTCAAAGTCAAGACATGTTTGAGTACATTAAAATAAACACCTACACCTGATCTGAGCAGTGTTCGGACTTACTTGCGGGGTTGATGAACTCTTTGTACAGCCCATAGGTCATCAGTGGCTCGGGTAGGCTCTTGAGGAAGACAAACAAAAAGACAGAATCAAAAGAAGGAGGGACACGGGGATAAAGGAGAAGGAGAGTTCAAGTTAGCCAAGAGGGACAGAAATAGCGAGGTTTTATAGGGTTCTTTGCTCCGCGGAATGATTAATGCGGCTGGGACGGCGGAGAGAATTAGACGGTGTATGCGTTGTGATAACCAAGTTCATCTGAAGGTACTGGAGTCGGGCCAAAAACGCTTAGCCTCGGAGGAAACATAGAAATGACCGTGGATTTGACAAGTGTGTAGTAAAGGCAAGTTACAAAATATGGATAATCAGGTGAAAAAAATGTTGATTTAGCAAACTGGCTGACACAAAAAAGATATAATTTTTGTTGTCCAATGAGAATGAATCGTACTTAACTGTGACTCTAGATGAGATTACTTTTTTCTCCATTTATTTAGTTTTTATGAAGGAGGGTCTAAGGACAGAGGATGCCTTGGGATATTTATCCATTTGCTTATTTCCTGTGAAATGTTGGATGTTGGTTAATCTGCCAAGTCTTTCTTGACAAGCAACAACAATTTTGTGAACCCTTGTGAGGTGACTGCGGTCGAGATTTTGTACTCAAAAAGAACACAGACCTAAATTAGTCAACTATTCCTCACAAAATCCGCTTTTCTTTACAGTAATTCTTTGATCTTGGTTTAGTTGGTAAACTTATATTTTGGTATGTTTTACAAGTAAGTTAAGGTATAAGGTCTGGGTAATTACAATAATCAATGATTGAGAGCTCTTTCTGGGTCGCAAGCTTCATTGATCATTTTAAGTCAGTAAAATTTTAAATTGGGAATCGAAGTTTTGGCTGAAGAAATGTTAAATGACACAAATTAAAACTCAGATTTTTTTTTTTTTTTTTTTACAAAAAAAGTTTTATGTTGTTTTTGTTTATTATTTTTTTTGTCCATGTTAGAAAATGTGCCATAGAAAATAAAGTAGCCAAACATTTCTTATTTTTATAAGTATTTTGTTGTCCTTCAGTGCATGTAAAATAGGTTAAAGGTTAAAGTTATCTTTGTTAAGACATTACAAAATTACATTAAGCACAATGGCAGAGAATCTTGTACCAGAATCTAGCTTTAAAGTTAATAATTTCCATCTGACATGTTTTCAGTAGGGAAACTGGAGTAAAAAACCTACACAGACACGAGGAGAACATGCTTACTCCACATAGAAAGGCCTGGGAGTTGAAACCAGGACCTGATTGCTGTGAGGCCAGGGCGTTAACTGCTGAGCCATCGTGTCGCTCCAGAGTAAAGCAAAGGCTTCTGTACAGGATTTTAGGTCAAGTTTAAAGACTGATTTGTTTATCCACAACCTCAGGAAAGTATAACCAGAAAAACATGAAATGTCGGGGGTAATGTCTGTTTATATTATTTGTCAGATTGTAAAGTACCAACATGTTATGAAAAGCTTCAGCCAATCAGAGCAGCCGGACAACGCCAGGTTCTGCCGTCTAGTGACTTTTTGTACAAATTGAAAAAAGTTGATGAAAAAGTGGGTGAAAAAGAGTTTATGAGTCAAATGGTTAATTTAAAGACATTCTGCGACTGTGGGACAAAGGATTCTCGCAACATTTTTTTAATATAGTCTGTTGTTAAAACTTTCTTAATAGTTCATACTTGTTCTTGTCCCGATAGGTAAGCAAAAGCAAGTATTTTCTATATTGTATTACTGTGGCAAAAACAAAATAAACTGTAAAAAAATGACAATGCTCACAATTCAGAATGATGTTAATAATCATTGCCCAAATATGTATTTTGGAAACAGCTTTATCTTCACAAATACATACATTTACCTAATCTACTTTACTTTGGTCACTTAGTCAGGACTTGATGCCCTCATTACCTTCATACTCATGATAATGTTTACCACCCCAGTGAGCTAGCATACATACATTAGCATGTGCTAATTAGCTGGGAGGAATGTTGTTTTGCCAGTCAGGCTAAAAGTGAACTTCATCTGAAAGGTTATGAAATGTTTCAATCAATTACAGAGAACGCCATTTAAATCTAAAACATACCGAAAATAATATTAACACAAATGTCAGACTATCTTGGTAATTATGAGGGAAACTATTGTAGCCAAAAAGAAAAATGGATTGCAAATAAATTACTGTTTTGATCAGATATCACAAAATATATGTTCTTCTTACATCATTTTTATTTCTTACTAGAGTGAAATAAGAAAATTTAAATATTTTCTAGCAAATGTGCTGTTGAAAAAGACATTTAAGATGAACTAAAAGTAGGGCTGGATGACACGACAAAAAAATGTATTTGATTTTCTTGGAGCCACATCATGATTTGGATTTTATCACAATTTTTGTAAGCTTTCTATCATCTTATTTCTTTGGGGGAAATACAATTATCAGCAGGACAAGGACTCAGCAGTTTTCAGAGAAAAAAGCAACTTTGAAAAAAATCCAAAAAACAAGTGACCTCAACCCTTCCATAAAAAGTTCTTAAAATAACAAATAATGTTTGCAGAGAGACATTCGGCCCGTTTACATGACGGCTTTAATTCCGAATAAAGATAATTTAATTCTGAATTAAAATTAATTCCGCTTTAAAAATACCATGTAAACACTTAATTCCTAATAAAAAGTTTATTCGGATTTAAACTTAATTTCGAATAAAGTGGGTGGTTTATTCCGCTTTTAAATCCGAATAATTTTATTCCTTTCTCATGTAACCGTTTTATTCGGAATAAAAATAATTCCGTTCGCACTGCGCATGCTCGTTACGTCGCCTCTCTGTCCTGGTGAGGCTGCAAGATGGCGGCACGGACTCGAAAACTTTTTTGTTTTACATATAAGTGCGCTACAGGAGTTACAAACAATGAAAAAAGTGGGTGAGAGAAAACACGAAACACTAACCTTTTCGCAGAGGCAGTGGAAAGTTTTGAACAAGGAGTGTAAGTCATGTACGCGGCGAGAGAGGCTGCTCTGATCCCAAACAAGTGGAAACTGGAACTACTTTTCCTCCGCTCACAGAACATGACGTGGAGTTGATGATGTGATTCTCCAGCTGCTGCTTAAAGACTTTCATCGGAACGACTCCAAAAAAGTTAGTATCATTGCGTTCGTGGCGTTACAACGATCCCAAGTGAAAAAAAAAAGCCAAAAGCCGGTATCCCGTATCCATCGGATGTGTGTTTTTCCGGTAGACGTAACTACGTAATGACGTATGTGCGTTCCCTTTCCTCTCTCTTTCTAACCCAGACGTTAAGCGGAATAAGATAAAGCCGATTTAGCGTGTTTAACATGTAAACCTTTATTCGGAATTATTATTACCATGTAAACTTGACGGAAAATATTTTAATTCCGAATTAATTAATTCGGAATAATTAATTCGGAATTAGGAAACATCATGTAAACGTGGCGATTGTGTTTGTCTCTGTTTCTAACATCAACAGTCACTGCGGTTACATGTCCTGCTAAAAAACAGGACTACTTGGTTTTCCCCTGTAACCAGTTGGACCAGTTTTGCTCCCGTTTACATGTGAGAGAGTAAACCGATTTCCCTGGAGAGACTGGTCCTGCTGTGTTAGATTTACTACTGCAGGATTAAGGCTATAATTTGCTTAATTACTTTAACATTGTTAATGTTGTTTATTTTTATTAACAGTTTGTAATACTGTTTGTTAAGGGACACACATTTTTTTCTGGAACATGTAGGACTGTTTTAAACATTTAGAACAGTGTTAAACATGGAGTTAAATGTGAGATTGTGTGTGCCACTTTGTGCAAGGCACTTTATAGTTCTAAAATTCAAAATTTATTGTTGGAAGGTGCTGTGGGCAGGAGTTCTGAGCATGCTCAGTTGCATTTGTCCAGCTGCAGACCGATTGTCTGTTTACATGAGTCTGACTACAATCGGTCGGGACCAGGTGCGCCAAGTGGTTTTCTGAAAACCGGTTTACAGCTCCTCAATAGGTCTGCCCGGGTTTACATGCGCTTTGGAAAACTGGTTTAAATCAGACTAGGCTAGTTATCTGGTTTTCCTGGCCTCCATGTAAACGCCCTGAGTAGTGACTTTAAGACATGGAAATATGACAAAAATCCATGTTTCAGCCATAAATGAATATATTTTTGTAAAGCACACTTAAAAAAATGGTACAATTCACTTCTTTAATGATTTGAAAGTGTAGCTCAATTTTTTTTTTCAAAATTTATAAGAAACTTTGAAAAACAAAACCCAAAGTTGCTATAAAGAAGTGGACTTTGCAACTCTTAGGTTAACAGAAGTAGATGGGGAAAAATAGTGTGTATTTGCCACATGCATTAAACAGAGAAATGAGAAATCACAAAAACACAGAGTGCCAAAGATAAAATTTTTATCAGAATATTGTCCATACCAAGCTAAAACATTAGTTCAGTAGTCATTTAATTTTGTTAGTTCAGTGGTGCTCAAAGTGGTGCTCAGGGGTTTGAATTTGTGACCAAATGACACTAACACATACTCAATTTGGCACATAGATTATTTTTCTTAACACATTTTTGTCAGCCAAAAAAGTTTAGGTAACCTGATTTAGTTTATATTTATTAGGACTGCAACTAGCCGCTTTAGTAGAAGCCCGGAATTGTTTAAGCTATATTAAGATAAACATGGGGATGTTTGGTAAACTGTATAACAATTGAAGTACTGTGATAAATTCCCACATACACAGCACATGATTTTCCCCTCAGCTGTGACAGAAATTGTGGCTAAAGCCTAGAATAGAGCAACATTAACACTGACTGCAGGGGCAAAAAACTGTAAAAATGATCAGGTTAATAAGTGAGGAGTGAAAGCAGAAGCTACAACTTAAACGTTGGAAACAAGTAAAAACAAATACATAATACAAATGATTAAAAAGTGATGTTTATGTAGACTTGGATACCTATTGTCAATAATGTCAAATATATTGTTAATTTAAAAAAAGTAAACCAATATTGTCCTGCCTTGTTTACAAGTATCCCTATGCAAGTATTAATAATCTGGCTTTTACCAAAGAGGAAAAAAAAATACATTGAATCTTCAGTTAAAGACATTATCAACCAAATTAACAAGATTATGGTGAATAAAAACTTCTAGAGAATAATTACAAACATTACTGAAACATTTTTTTAACTATATATTTTATTGTACTATTCTAATGTTTGTTTTGTATTATTTTTAATAAGATTTTGCATGAGTGTTCGAGCATGTATAGTCTATACCAGCAATTCCAAAACTCCTCAGTTACTCAAAGATTGCACAAAGCCTGTCAATAATATTTCACAATCAATTTTCCTTTTCAGATTAACATGTACAAGAACTATTATGTCTGTGAACATGAGTATTGATTAAAGTAATTAATACAATAAATGATGTAAAGGTGATTTCAAATTCAATTTTCTTTCATGCTTTGTTGTGTGGACAGCTTTTGGGATTCCCTCATCTAGACCAGTCTTTCCCAATCTTTTCTGAGTCATGTCACATGTCATGTTTTTTTTTTCCACGACACACCAATTATTCAAATGTGCCCAAAATTAAGCTATTTTGGGAAATAAAATTCTTTAATTTCTACATTGAAAAGCTTTAAATTATTCTTTAAATGCATAAATTGTGATTGGTTTTGCTTCCTCTCTGGCAGTAAAAGTTGTTCCAAACACTCTCACAGTTTGATTAAGCTTTTTTTATAGCTTGAATATTGAAATCTGGCACATTTTTCAAGGCACATCTGGCAGCAACTCAAGGACACTAGTGTTCCCCTGGATACTGGTTGAAACACTGATCTAGACAATTACAATTATAACAAAATAATGATTTTATTGCCCTCAAAATCATTATTCATTACCAAAATATAAACCTTACCTTAGATAAAGCTTTAATGCACTAGTTATTGTTTTTACATCCCAGTCCTCACTCGCAGACAGATCCACCTCATTGCTTTTCTCATCTGTAAAAATAACAACAACAATCCTTATTAGACACCATTTCAACTGACATTCTAAAAGCCTATTATTTTCTTTTCTATTTATGACAAAATAGCATTTTTATGAGACCCTCCATTTAGCATTCAAAATCACCAACAATTCCTTTCATTGTTCTAACTCTTAAGTGGCAGCCTGGAAAGTCCAAACATGTAATATAAATATGTAACTTGTAATTATCCAGACGAGGATAAAAGCAGTGCTACCAGCCTGGGGTTTGCGTCGGGCCCCAGCGGACATCGACGGAAGTTACAGCTTGTGTTGCTTCTACACTCATTACAAGTTTAATTAATCCCTTACTACTGGAGTGTCTCCGCGGGGACCGGAGGGCTGTGTTGTGCTCGAACGGCGACGGAGGGGGGTTAGTCGCACTGTTAAGTAACCTCCCGTGAATAACAAGGCTGCGCAAGTGAGAGGCCAAAGTGTGCTGATTCAATAAGGAGTGAGGTGAAAGGCGGGAGATCAGCGGAGGGCAGGTTTCTCTATGGGATTGTGTCGAACTGTGAGCTAACAAGTGAACACCGACCTCTGATAAGAGAAATACTATAATACTTGACTCCAATATTTTTGCTGATGAAATACAAATGATGATGATCCTGTAACTTTTGCATTGGATATAGCTTAGACATCCAAGAGTTATTTCATTTTAATGGACAAGAGCAGCTTTGTCACCCACTTCTCAATAACTACAACATGCCAATGCAGACACAAAGACATGAAGACAAAAAATAGTCTGAACTGTCCAAACCTACACAAATATCTAAGAAGTTCAAATATGCAGTAGTTTAGTTCAAGTAAATAGTTCTTAACTTAATGCAACTCAAGCAAAGCACAAATCATCCATTGATCTACAATACCTTATGATCACCTCTGCACATTTAGACTCGATCTTGTCTCGGTCTTAGACTCCAAGACCACATTTTATTGCCATCGCGCTCTGTTAAACTTGCACCAGGAGCACAGGAGACAGGTCCCAGACTCAGTTTGTAATAAGACCATGCGCATTAAGATCATGCAGACACAGATTGTATAAAATTACAAATATGGTCTTGATTTGGTCTCGATGTCTTGGTCTTGTCTCAGTCTCGACTATAAAAGTCTCGATCTTGTCTTGATCTTGTCTTGGTCTTGACCAATAAAAGTCTTGGTCTTGTCTTGATCTTGTCTCGGTCTTGTCTTGACCTTGTCTCGGTCTTGACCTATGAAAGTCTTGGTCTTGTCTTGATCTTGTCTCAGTCTTGAAAGTCTTGGTCTTGTCTTGACCTTGTCTCGGTCTTGACCTATATGAAAGTCTCGGCCTTGTCTTGACCTTGTCTCGGTCTTGACCTATGAAAGTCTCGGTCTTGTCTTGACCTTGTCTCAGTCTTGACCCCTGAAAGTCTCGGTCTTGTCTTGACCTTGTCTCGGTCTTGACCTATAAAAGTCTCGGTCTTGTCTTGATCTTGTCTCGGTCTTGACCTATGAAAGTCTAGGTCTTGTCTTGATCTGGTCTCAAGCTTGACCTATGAAAGTCTCGGTCTTGTCTTGATCTTGTCTCGGTCTTGACCTATGAAAGTCTCGGTCTTGTCTTGATCTTGTCTCGGTCTTGACCTATGAAGGTCTCTGTCTTGTCTCAATCTCGTGGTCTCAGGAAGGTCTTGGTCTAGAATACTGCTTCACTATTATATGATTAAAATTATAACTAGTAAATGTTACACAATGTGCTGCATTTACCATGTACTTTTTAGTAGAAAGGTTACTTTTGTACTAACTAAAAATGTTAGCTACTCCAAAGTGATTCTAGTCAGTCAGTCAAATGTTTTGAAACTTTCTGCAACATTAGCAGATCAGGCAAGATCGAATTGATTGTTTTTCCAGTGTCATTTTCATTGCAGCAAAGAAAATTCTATTTCTAATGTGAGAACACATGACTGCCAAGTGCACTTCACTACATTGTTTTTATTGGTGCATGGGATTCCAAAGCAGAAGTGCTCAGAAGCAGGTTTGAAGAATGTGACAAACTAATGATGTTTTATCTATTAATATTTTGAACCTGGCCCCTGACCAGACAAAGCTTTGAGGACCCCTACAATAAAGAGCACATGTCAACTCTTAAGGTGATGGAGTTGTTCTGTTAAAATTACAATCCAGTAAGTATAGCGACTTGAAAGATATCCTGGACAATTCAAACTCAAAATTATTTGTATTATTTTATGTAGAGACAGAGAGCCTGTAACTTAGTGCAGAATTGCTACTTTGATGCTTAATGAGTTATTTGAGTGTGTATATATTACTAAATACTTAAAGTATGTGTTTTCTATAATGATTTTTTCTCACAGACTAAATACATAAATGAAATAGCCCATAGCAGGTTACAACAGGTCCGATAACTCTGTAATTCCATCTTTATGAAGTGAATCTTCAAACTCAGCATGTTCAGGACCTCATACAACCCGCGGTCACAGCGGAGCTCCCACTTCCTGATCGGGACGGTATCACAGGCTGACATTTAATCAGTGCTGCTTCCTTTGTTTGCACTGTAATATGATGGGTCTCTCAGCCCAGTGTTTTCTATCGGTCTGTCCTCTTCCATTGGACCGCGGCCATGTCAGTGGGTGAGAGACGAGATAGAGGAGGAGTGGGAGGTCTTTCTTGGCAACTTGAAAACGCTGCTTTCTCCCACACACCTTGAACTGTTGTGAGTGTGCAGAGGTGGTAGACGAGATTAAATGTTGTTGTCGAGTAATAGTATTGTTAGTAAGCCATTTGGCACAGCACTATTTACACCTGCATGCTTTTTGTCCATTTAAAACTGTTTTTTTTTTCTTTTTTTTCTGAAGGCTAGCCACTTGCTGCACATCCAATTAGCCTCAACCTAAAGATAAATAAAGATAGTCATAAAAATTGTAATTTAAGAAAAAAAACGTATTTATACATACTTTACATTAGACATTTTTGTTGACTTTTACACTATATTGGATAGCAAGTACTGTACCTGTGCTTTCTACTCCACTACATTTTGAGTGTGAAACTATGTTCTGAATGCAAACCGCCAAAACGTTTTAAGATAAGTTTCGACACTTATACATACATACACTGCAAAAATGAATTTCAAGACAAGATAAATTTGCTTAATTCGAGGATTTAAACCTAATTTTAAGCTTTTTGACTAAATAACTTGGATTTGTTGTAAAAACCTAGATTATTTTCCTTGGTTCAAAGTGATTTTAAGACATTGCTTCCTATTTTGAGCCAAATATTTGCCAATGTGTTTAGAAAACTGTTCTTATACCATATTGGCAAATTTTTGTTCTTGCTTAAAGACAAATTCTCTAATACCCAGTTAAAAATGTCTTGAAACCAGTGAAATATTCTACATTACATAAGCAATTACATCTTAGCCAGTTAAAACAATTGAAAATGAATTAAAATTCGGATTCTAGTCATTTTAAGCATGTCTAGATATATAGTTTTTGCAAGACAATTTTTTTTTATTTATTTTAACGAAAGATCAGCTGACTTTTTCCCCACTTCATTTCTAATTAATAGATTTCACTCTTTAAGTGTCAAAGTGGCATTTCTGTAACAAACTTCCAGATTCCAGGTTCTCCGTTTTTCATAACGTTAAACAACTTGGTTCCAGACTTAACTCTGTACTAGTGTTTGCATAAAATAATACAGAATGTGACTCTCTAGATTTACTAAATAGTATTTCAAATGAACAACGCCACCACCTAAAGAGTATCTTTTAAATTAGAAATGACCAGATATTGTTTTAATTATTAATTTTTCTAGAATCAATATTTGGCATTCAGATGCGGAAGATAACTAATATTTGTTGATACCAATATTTGGATTTTTAAATTAATAACAAGGCCCACAAGTTAACAGTAATAAATAAATCCTTTATTTATAATTTTTTTAGCAAAATTGTTTTTCGATGAATGTTTACTTTTTAGTCTGGTCAAACGGACTAATAATTTGAAGACAAACTAAGAATGACAGCAGTTCATGCATCTGTACAACTTTTTTTTTTCTCAGTAGATTTGATCTCTAGTGGCAATAAAACAAAGAAATGTATGTCATTTTATCAGAAGTTCTTTGCATTAATACTAGTATACAAACTGCCTCTGAAAATATATCTTATTGCAATGGCAAAAAATACAGATTTTGATATAATCTTATAGCAAAAGTATTCAGAGGCAATCTCATCAAAACAATAGAGCAGCTTAGTGAGAAAGTTAGTCTTCCCTTGGTAAATGTTGCTCTACCTCTGCATACATTCACCATTATCAAAACCGCAGCCACGAGAATTCACCAGTCATTAAAAATACAGTGTAAAAGACATTGTGCTCTCGAAGAAGTTCTCACAAGGTAAAAGGTATTACATTTGCGAAAAGAAGTGTGTGTACAACACCAGAGCTGGTGAAAAGTCGAGGAGTGTTAATGAAGTTCCCAGCATGATTCTGCAGATTGTACGAGAGGCTGCAAGTATTTGGCAGAGGAGAAAGTTAGGCTGGCTGGCACGTAGACGAGACTTTGTTGAAATTCTAAACACACCGCTGTAAGTGAGCTGGTGTCTGTGGGAGATGGAGGAAACCAGGGAGCGAGCAGCAGCAGGCCAGACAAAAGGACAAGGGACAAGTGGGGAGAGAAGAGGGGGCGGGGCTAAAGGCGGCGAAGGATTGACTTGACTTGGATTTTTTTCACGATTGCTATTATATTTATAATTTAAATTTAAAAATAGAATTCGGTTCAAAATGTTTTAAATGTGTCAAGAAAACAACTGAATTATGTTTATGAACCCAAAAACTAATAAAAGAATCACATTCATTTTGGAACAAGTTTGTACAAATCTTAGCTACAGGAATATCACTTTATATAGTATGTTAAAAAACAGGTTATTTCAAGTTTGTGAAGACATTGATGGCACTTGTGGGTATAAACTGTAACAATTTGTGAACTGCATGCTTTAAAACTGTGATTTTAATTCAATTAAATGTGGAGCCCTAGCAAAGTATTTTCTATGCATCAATAAAAGCATAATTATGTCCCATAAAAACATAATTATTACATGCAAAATACTAATCTCTATTGTACATTTTAGTTGCAAACAAAAGCTATTCTACAAGTACTATTGATTTTTTTTAATTGAACCCGGATAGTCCTGAGAATCAGAGTCACTTTTGCAGGATAGTCCTGGGGGTGGGGAGAGGGCATCAATGACATGTTTTTAGTGGCAAGAAAAACTAAAGCACGTCGAGGAAATCTACGCAGACAGATGCAAAGTCTACACAAGAAGGTCCCGGATCGCCTGGGAATTGAACCCGGGACTTTCTTGCAATGTGGAAGTAACCCCAACTGCTGCACCATCATGTAAAATCAAAATGGATAATTAATAATAGGAATACTGTAAAAAAAACATGTTTTTTTAGCTGACAAATCTAAAATTAAACAGTTTGAAACCATTTTAAAGTCTAACCCTTTATTCTTAAGTTTTGAGCATGTGAGGCATATTTTGTAACTAGAATGTTAGAAAATCTTTTTTTTTTTTTTTTTTCAATTTTCGTAAATATGGCTAACTTGTGACCCCATGTACAAGGTAAACATATTCAAATCAAATAGTTTTTAATGATAGCAATTATAAAGCTCGTGTGTTCTTAATTACAAAAACATTAGATGAGAAGGCTATTGGTATTTTGTTTTTTTGGTCAGAATGAGCCTAACATGAGTCTTTAATTTGGATTGATATAAAGCTTAAAGCCTAATCTCTGATCTGAATGTTCAGAGTCTAAACTCAGCCCCTGCACCCATAATGAATCAGTGTCAGTGCGTCTCCAGCTCACTGAGGGAAGTCTGGAGGCTCTGAGCTCAACATGAGGCCTGTTCAGATAGTCTGAATGAGAAAAGGTATTATTTACCTATCATAAGTGAGAGAAGCTTCTGGACCTTGGAACTAACTCCGACCACTCTGTACAAGCCTTGGTCATTGATGCCTACAAAAGAAAAAAGGAAAAATGCATATTAAGTAAGCAATAAACAACGAGGAGCCGTGCGTTATGCAGTTTTAACGCACGACGTGGAGTCTTAGAACACCACGACGCGAAGCGGAGTGGTGTTCCTCCGCGGAGTGCGTTAAAACTGCATAACGCACGGCTCCAAGTTGTTTATTGCGCTTATACCACGGCTACAAAGTGGAATAGCTCACCTGTGAACATTAAAATTTAGTTTATGATGTGTTAATGTTTGAGATATTAGTTATTCTGTGTTTTACACAAATCTAGTTCCTCCACACTGACAGAAGTTGTTTACATTTGGTTGGCTGTTGTTATAGTGATGAGCCCAGCTTAAAGAAATTATAGCAACTGTTGCCATGAAAAGGTAGAATGCATAAGTTGTTCATTTAGTTTATGTAAATTAATTTAATGAGATTAAATATTGAATGAGGTTACAGTAAATACAGTATATCAACCCCTCAAAATCAAAGATAAAAAAATCACACTTAGATTTAATGATTAAACTGGGCATTTCCATTAATGGTACAGTTAGATTGGTGGTTTGTTGTTAGAATGTGTCTGAGACAGGTCACATGAAGAGGAAGTATCATTTGGAGAGGACAAAATAGATAGAACATTGCTCCATGCTTTTCTCTCCTTGTCTCTTGCAGAAAAGATCCCAGTAGTCGACCTACACACTTCTTCTCTTTGATTTTGCTTTGTCTCCTCTTCTTCCCATTCTTCAAAATTTTGAGGGTCCAAAAATATTAAAATGTACATCGCAATCAATCATATTTATGGCTCACTTTCTCATCTGGCAGCATTTATTTACCCGTTGTTATGGTGACAGCCAAGGAGCAGTGATTTGGAATGTGATTTGGCTGTTGCCTGAACTACCTGTGCGTTATGCATTCTTAACGCACGGCAGTTAGCATTGGCATTCTCAATGACCGTGGTATAACAACATTTATTTGGATTATTTTCTTTACCTTGTAGTGTCCTAAAATTTGTGGCTTACTATCATACTGACATAGCTCAACTTACACTGGCCTCTGAAAGTGAAGATAAGTGCTTTCTGAACTTAATGTGTTGAGGAGGCTAAGAATATATTTAAAAAAGTGAGCAAAACATGTTACCCGCTGTTAAAAGCTTACAATTAAACGAAGCAGGTTGTGAAAAATCTACTTTTCTGATTCCTTAACCATGTCACAACAGTGTTCTCTCATCATTAGCTCATTCAAAATTCATGTGTTAATTCATGCATGTCTGAGAAATCTTGTATTATCCTGCAGCTGATGCTAGAGTGCACGGAAAGTCAACGTTTCCATCTGCCACACTGATAGCAACAAGTTAATAGATTAAATCTTACAAATTGCTTATTTAATAATAAACTAATGTAGCAAGTATTCATTTACTGGTCTATACACAGGCTCCAAAACTTGCCAAGATCAGAGAAAAATAAGTTTTATGACTTAAAATGAAAAGTGATGACATACAATGTACAAACTGTAATTGTTTGTTTTTTAAGAAAACACAATTTTTTGGTAAATGTACACACACAGGAAATACTCAAGCAATGTTACTTAAGCTTGTGTTGCTCAAATGTGGCAACAATCATGTATAACTAATCATTTAATCAAAAATAATATTTGTTCAGTGAATCAATGAGGCACTTAACTAACCTAACCCACTTGTCTGGATTTACTTATTATTTACTTATTATTACATGTCACTTTTAAATAATAAAACAAGTTAATTAAAATTGCTGTCTGCTTTAGTTACATTTTACCGTGAAGAGGCGGGGCTTATCAGTCCTGTCAGTCAGTGTAGTGTTTATATTTTTAAACCTTCTTATTACAAATTTTGTGTTTTACAATGAACCAAATATAAATTACTGACACACATATGTCAAAAAAATAAAATGAATAAATAAATAAATAAATACATAAATAAATTGAATAAACACATTACGTCAACTTTAACTAGTAAATAGTTTTGCTTGTTACTCATCTAAAAAGGAAAAATCGGGTACAGTACCTAAAGCAGAACTTTATGAGATCCTGCATCAAATTGAAGCATGAATTATACCTAGCTACTTGTCAATTCTGAAGCAAGTTTGCCCTCTAGTGTTCAATCCATGACAACGCATCTCAGACGACACTGCTGTATAATCTTGCATTCTGAAAAATCCTCACCTCTCTTCTCTATGGCGTTTATGGAGTTCTGCACAAAACTCAACCCGACGTCATCCAGCTGCGCATCAACTGGAATAGAGATTAAAATTACAATGTGACAAATTAAAAAAAATATGTATATATAAGTATAAACAACAGCTGCTACTTACTTCCTCTCTCTTTTGAAAAAGTTCTTCCTAGATAATGACCAATCTGTCGACGAAAAGTAAAATCCACATTAGCATTATTGGAGTGTAGTTAAACTCTGATAGTTCCCTAAATGTGTGTATTATTTAAAAGGAAGCTGGCGCAATGCGTGATGAAAAACGCCAGATGTTGTAACACAAATATATAAATGACTCACAGGTTCTTTCCCACCCATCGCCTGCATCCAGAACTTTTGGTCATCTTCTGATAGAGCTTGTACTGTCAGCACTGTTCCAGCCTGGGTAAATATACAGATACTTTTAATCAAATATACTGAAGAAAAAAAAATACAAAAAAGAAACACTGAACATTTACAGCATAAATTGGTTAGAAACTGTTCACAATAATTAATAATGAAAACAAAATAAAGAAATACTTTGAAGTGTCAACAAATGTGGAAATAGATTAAAATAAGGTAACTAAGCTGTTTATGTAAAGGTATTTAAAACATATAATTCTTTAGAAATGTTAATAAGTCAATAACAAAAACAAGTGTCTAAATAAAAAATTTACAAAATGCCTATAAGCAATATAATAGGCTAGTTATTGTCACTTTAAACATGCTAATGCTAACTAACTTTAAGCCATTTTAAAGATTAAAAAAAAAGCTTGTTGACTTAATAAAAAAGATAATCAGATGTGAGAGTGAACATGGGTCAGTGTGAATGCTAAAGGCTAAAGAGGCCAACATTTTTCTTAATGCGTTGAAAAAAAAAATGGTTTAAAAAATACAAGCTTTATGTACAAGAAAAGACACATTTTTAGACAAAGTTGTTGAAGTCTGTCAAGTAATAGACTTTCACCAAATAGATTTCTATTATTACAGTTTTTTTCCAAACTGAAGCTGCTGCTACAGTTCTCTTTTGCCTGTGATCTTAAAGCAACTGCTCACTTGTCACAGGCGTGAGCATGTGTCTGGTTCAATGAAAAAAACTGCACCCCCTCACATCTGACTGGAGCCACACCTTCTATACTGACAGTGTATAGAGCTTGGAGAGAGCCACTAGTGGCCAACAGAGGAATAATTAAGACCAAGGCTAAGACAAAAGGGCAAGATCGGGCTGATAATGTTGGATTAACTCTAGGTTAGCCAAGTCCTTTATCTGTTGTTTTGATTTGCTCACGTTCTAGTTTTGATTTATCTCTGCTAGTGTGAGCCTGTTACAAGACAGAGCAATTTAGACTTATTTTCAATTTACTAAACATAAGTTCTTGGGGCAATTCTGTTGTCTGCGCTGTAAAATATTATTGAATAGCCCTGATTTACGGCTTAGAACTAGTAATAATCTGACTTTACAATCATTTGCATTGTTGAAATCTATAAGGGGGGGGAGGGGGGGTGTTAAACAGCTTAGTTTCGTCTGTGTTTAAATAAAATTTCAAAATGGATAAAACTAAGTAAAAGAAGTAAAGCTAACGGTACAAAGTGTGCTTCCGATATGAAGTGGACGACCCCAAAGCAGTAATGCCATGACACAATTAGCAAAACTATTCCAAAGTCTAAACTTAACCAAACTACTGTACTTGATCCTAAATCCTAAATTTAAGTCTAATCATAACCCAGATTTCAAAAGTAAATGTTGTCAAATCTTAATATTTGCTAGCATAGCCACTAATGCAAATAATGTTATGCTGCGTTGGTTATTTAAAACCATGTTTATTTGTTTAAGGTAGGCTATAATCATTCAACTCATCCTGCTTGCTGTGGGCTGCCTAATTTTTTCTCAACTAAGCTATAATGCTACACACATCAGATTAAATTGCAGTCACCACGCTAGCAAATGTTTATATTGTACATGTTTACTTCCAAAATCTGGGAAAGGTTAGGGTTAAGATTAGAGTTAAGAACAGAACTGCCTGAGTCATAGCATAAATTTGGAAAAAATATACAGTAATAATGTACAACCTATATTGTGGAAGAGCACAATTTGCAAGCAAAACAGAATGAACTTTATTGACACAGCCATGAATGGAATAAATTTGGTAAAGCTACTTTAATGCGAGAAGCTTCTCCACGCCTATTGACTTACAAATTATGATTAGAATGGGATGTGACGTCTCAAATGTCCACACACGTCTATTAATAAAGAAAAAGAGGCCAGGCGGAGTTAAGTCTTGTGAAATAAATTGTAATTGATATCTATTACAAGAGAAGCTACTCCCTTAACACTCAATACTTAAGAATGCTTGTTTCTCTCAAAGTAAAAATCCAAACCATAAACAATAGCTCGCTGATGCTAGGGGTTTCACTGCTGCTACAACAAACAAAGCCGTGGTATTTTGCTTAGGCCAGACTGAGTTGTCCTGAGGAGCTGTGTCACTGAAATGTCAACAGTTCATGTGACGCGCAAACTGTGACAATGAGTTCAGGTGGTGATTTAACACAGACGATAGGGATGGCATTCTGGACTGCATTGTATCTTTAAACAGAGAAAATAGTTGTGTTTCATATAATAATGTGGAGACGTAGCTGTTGTTGTAGTAGTAAAATATGACGTGTAGTTTTGGTAATCATTATATCTAAAACAGGTTAGGAATAGAAACTGTAGCAAAGAAATGTAACTGTAGAAAGAGCAGAATTTATCTTACAAAATTTTGCTGAAAAGTAGCTACATGGCAATAGATTGTGTTCACATTAGAGCTGAAGTCAACAAAAAATTGGTTGACTAAAGGCATGCTCCATGGACAAGTAATTGACTAAAAAGGGGGCGTGGCAAATGCTCTGAAGCTAAAATATTTAGTTTTAACCATTTATTTGATCCAAACTGTGCTAAAAATAATAAAAAGTTATAGACATCATGCAAAACAATATTTTGTACAGAAAACAAGAAGAAACATTGTATTTATACCTAAAATGCAAATTAGACTAGCGATGCAGTCCCAAATCTTTGCTAATTCACTCTTTTTTTTTGCTGTACAAATTTAAATCTTTGCAATCTAAAAAAATGTGTTGATAAATGAAAATTTGAGTCGACAGACTACATTGACTGATTAATGACTTACGACTACAGGTCTAGTTCACATAACATATTAACATTCTATAGGCCAATAATATTTAATGCAGATGTTTGACAGCTACAGTAAATCATCTAGAGTGTTGGGTTAATTGCATTGTTGTAGTTTACGGCTTCACTTAAAGGCGCCCTACCCAAATATTTGTTTACATTAAAAAATCTAAATCAGTTCCTCCCATACAGATATCTTGTTAATGTAATTATTCAGATGAAAATCAATACGCAATGTCTATCCTACATCTATTAATGTACCGACTGTTCACTAAAATCATTAAAGTTCTGTTGATGTTGTTAGCATTGTGGCTAACAGTAATTAGCATACCTACACTCACTACCTCGCTCCTAACAGCTGTGATAAAAGTTCAAAACAGATTGTGATGAACAATTCAGATGCTCAGAATGCATTAGGTAAGTGTGAAAACATTTAACATTTATATATTTTAATTTGTTTAAAAATTGGGTAAAGCCCCTTTAATTGGGTAAAGCACCTTTAATGCGAAACTCCTATAGCTAAATTTTTGATAATAGTTACCAATCGTAACGACGGCCACAATACATTAGGTCACATGGGTGCTATAAAAAGTTATTTAGACTTTTTNCTTCTTAATTAAAATCTTAAAGTAACAGAGTAAGATAGTAAATTCACATTTAGATAAAGGTAATCTCCCCTTAAACCGTATTTCCTGCCTAATAAAACTTTTGAATAACTTATTGTATAAATTCTGCTTTACATACAAACTTGCCTCGTCTATTGAAAAGTTTACAATTGATTTTATTGTTAACTAGCTTTTTGTAGCATATTTTTAACTCCACAATCTACTGAATACTATTTCATTTTTGCATCTTCAAAATACCATTCACAGTATAATCTAAAATTCAATACATCGGCCATCTCTAGAACAACACAAACTTTGTCACGCCCGTGCATTAACAAATCTAAAATGACCAAAAGTTTGCGATCCTACGCGTGCACAGCCATCCCGAGCCGACGCCGCGCCACATTCTTCCACGGCTCCGGAAAAGCCAAGAAGAAAAAGAAAGAAAGAAGTGCGATGTTGATATACTACGCTCTCTAGCCTCCCAGAGTTTTGGCAGCGAGACTCGGTGTGCTGCTGCGAGCTTTACGTTACCAACTCTGGCGTGTAAAAAGGGTTGTGTTCCACCCCCCCGGATCAGCTCTTAAACATTTGCTCACACATGGGCATCTGACCGCCCACACGCAACAAACAGACGCTCACCAAAATCATTACTATGGGAACGCCGAGGATTTAGACTAGTGTGGAGGCTGTCACCCATCAAAATAATATTCATCGCTAATCCATTTCCCCTTCTCGTTAGGAGGGCATTGCGAGGGCCTGATAAAAATGTCAACCTCGTCCCATAATAGCACTTGTTGTAATGTGATTCGCGCTTTGGCTGGCTTTAAACACATTTGATGCATAAATGACTGGAGGTGGGTGAATGTGTTTAAGCTCCCCGACAACACTAGGGCAATTTAAGGGCATCGGAATGAAAGGCAAGCGTACACCTTTTAGCCGCAGGTTAATGTGAGATTTGTTCCAAAGAGGGATTTGCTCCTTGTTCGGTGTTATATAATATAGGTTTTGCTTCAAATTAGCAAAAGCAGAGGCATTGATTATTGTAATATTAAAGATTTTTTTTTTTAACTAAACAACATTTGCTTTGGGATGTTGAGTGGAGGTGTATAAAGTAAAGACAGTGCAGAATTTTCATTCAGAAAATTCATTAAAGTGTTTGAGGAAATTATCTTATTCTGAATAAAAATTTGATAAAATGCATTCAAAAACTAAGCTCAAATATTGGAATTGAACTGAAATCACAATATGAACATTTTAAACTTGCATGTTCAAATTTTGACTCGGGAGCCAAATGCAACCCTTGGACAAATTTGTTTGGCCCTCAGACTTCCTGTGGATTTCCACATCTGGAAATCTCTCAAATTTATTCTCCTGGAAGTGTTTTAAATGAACACTGTACATTTAAAAACAGTGTTGCCAGCGTACGATAATTATCGTTTGTACGATAATTTCACCCCTGTACGAGCGATCAATAATTCTAAGTCACTGTAAAACTCTATGTAAATGTACAAAATCGAAGCTCAATTTTCTTCGTCTTGACTAACTGGCTCGCCTAAAAGAGTGAAAAACTGATAGGATCAGCAACACTTAACACAGCGTGAGTTTTAGTGGTATTCTGTGATATTATTGGGCACCAATAGTTCCTCATGGGCGCATCTGCGTCTGCTCCAATTGCTGAGATCAAACGTAAACACAACCATGCTGCATGAGCAATCATGAGACATGAACAAGGAAAGAGTGAGTGAATCAATGCTTTATTTTACTTATACAGTAAAACTGTTCTAATTATTATTTTGGGCTTGAAGAGGAGAAAGCTTACTGTTGCAATGCATTAAACAGCAATGTTTATTATTTCACCCTCCCAACTGAACATGTTAAAAATCAATTTATCGTCTAAAGAGGTCTTATTCTCAAATTGCCTGAACGAATAGAACACAAGATTGTACTGAGCAAAATAATTTTGAGCTCTGGTACGTGGCAACACTGATTTATAAGTTGAATAATGGCTTGGTCAACTGTTCATTATATGCAATGCGAGTTTGAATATCATTTTGCATAGACTGGCGTTAATTTTTCTAGTTTTCAGTGGGATGCAAAGTAGGCATGGGACGATATGAAAATTTTCACTCACGATGATTGTGACCAAAATAATCCTGATTAATGATATTATCACAATAATTTACTAAACGTAAAAGTGCACAGATTCAAAATCATGGAAATATTTATTAGCGCACAATCCGCGTTTGTGTTTGAACAATTACCTACAGTATTTTGGTTTAAGTACAATTAATAATGATCAAAGTGAACAAATGTTTACAATGTTAAGCAAAAATCTACTAACTTTTTCTCTGAGTCATTTATTAACTTTAATACATTAACCTTTTCTTTGTTTAACCATAACACAGCTTCCTACTGGGTTCACAGCCGTCAGATAGGTGCTCTTATGAGCCACAGGCGCACGCTTGCTGATATAATTGCGATATCGTCACGCACGATTATGAAAAAACTTCACATTTATTTTATTGCGGCCCTTTAATTCGTCCCATACTAATGCAAAGTTCATCGACCACATTAATACCTTAAAATGCAGTGTAGGCTGTGTAAAGGCTAAATACACTATGATTGACTGGTAAATATGGTAAAAAAGAGTGAAGCAAAATAAAAAACAAAATATTTTGTCTAGAATGAAGTACATCAAACAATTTAGTTATAGCAAATTACATTTTTTGAATCAACGTGAACATTCATCTAGTGGTCATCTAATATGAATTCAAACTATAGCTATACATTTATGCAACTTGTATATTATTCCCCTGCATCACTAAATTATTTCTCAACAACTTTATCAACTTTATTTAGTCATATATTTAGCATGTGAATTAACAACTTCCTTAAATGAGCAAAACGCAGAATCGCAGCAGTTATAATTCGCAGGCAAAAATAGCAGTTGTCGTCGAGTCAGAAACCTGTAAACAAGCTGTGGCATTTTGCTGTACGGCAGTCTGACAGCTAGGTAAATCTGTAAATATATGCAATATGCAATGTTAGACGCTCTGACAAACAATAGCCCCAATATATTTAATCATATATAAGTTGACTATATGCTCTCTGAACTCGTGATGATCTAAAGTTGTTAAGGCTTGTAAATAATTAGAGGGAATGCTTTGTAAAATCCACTTTTCTGATTTTGTAACCATGTTGTAACGGTGCTCACTCATCATTAGTTTGCTCAAAGCTGTATTTGGATAAATTCATGCCTGTATGCATATATTATCCTGTAGCTTAGAAGTGGGCAATTGTTTTGATCCGAGGGCCAAATTCAAAGTGGTGGGAGGCCGGGCTAAAAACACTGGTGTAACAAATTCTCACTGTTACTACAAAAAAAAATAAAAAAAAAAATTAATTAATAAAAAAATAACAAAAAAATAATAGTAGGCTACAAGAATAAACCCTTAACAACTTGAGAACAAAGGAATATATTTATAGGAATAAAGATAAAGCTGAGAATTTGAAGATTTTTCAAGATTACGCTTAACAATTTACCTGATTAAAATTATCTTATGAGGAAAAAAAAACAGACTCAATATTTAAACTTGAAAAATGTAAACTTTTCATAGTTTAAACTTTTTTCTCACAAAAATGCTACTTTTTACTCTTAATTATGAGTTATTTTTTGTTAAATTTTCCTTTTTTGTCTCTTATAATTACATATTTACAGATGAAGCATTTTCAAGATTATACTCATAATTTTATGAGTATAATCTTGAAAATGTTCATTTTTGTAGTTTATAATGTTCATTTATAGTTTGTCATACATTGTTGTTTCTCAAATGCGTGCCAGGGGCCTGATTAAAACAGGTCGAGGGCCACATCTGGCCCCGGGCCGCAGTAGCTGCTCAGAAGACATTTAGACAATGTAAAACATGTAGAGTTCAAAAATGTCACTTGGCCACTTTCCAAATTTGAACAGGACGTTGATAGACATGTTTATATTTCTATAAGCTGTTTTACACCAATTTTGTGTTTTGCAATGATCAAAATGCAAATTACTGCTCTAAGTATTTCATAGTTTATTTCTAAATACATGAAAAAGTCTCCCTAAAAGAGCAGTGTACAAAATGATTGGTTTGTAGCAGTTAGCCTGTGTTAGCTCATCAAATGCTCCATACATTAAGCCGCTAAAAAGTCTGTGCTAATGCTTTCCACCCACTTGCTGGCACATGGAGTCAGTCAAGTTAGTAGAGTCTGCCATCAAAGATCTTGTTTATCCGGAGAGATTGTAATTATGAATACTGTGTCAATTTTTCCAATAAGAAGAAAGAGTGGCAAGGTGTTTTTTTACGACCTGTCAGAACAAATAAAAGTGGAAAAATGTCAGCCTCACAAGTCATAATTAGGTTTGCAGCTTTTGGTTCAAAATATTAGACAACAGAGAGATACTTCATACAAATACAGCATAATTATCCTTATCAGCATGTAACCTTTTAGTCAAGTGTTGCCTAACAATTAAACTAACCCAGGCTTTTATATTCAATTCAATGTAGATGACACTATAATCACACATTTCTCTTTGTATTATTATGGGCCTTTAAACAAGCCTTTGAATACCTATGAATATCCAAAAAAGTTAACATTACTTCAGACCTGAACAAATTGTGGCTGGGAGCGGAATGCATCTGCCTTAATCAGGCTCATGTTTTTGAGAAAAAGGGTGATGCTTTGGGCAGTGATCCCCAACATTTTTTCTTGTAAGGACCGGTTGGTAAAGTTATAACTTTCTTTTCTAGGGGCCGGTCGAGGTTTGGTAGCGCCAACTACGTAAAATGCGTCTAACCAATTACTGTGTATGTTTTTAGCTCTTATTGCTTGAAGTAGGTGTTTATTATGAGTTAAGTGGCTCTATATTTTCATAGTAAAGCACAAGGGTATGGTGGAAGACTACAAAATAAAAATAAAATGCATTTTATTTTATGCATTTTAAGATCCCGGTGGTTGGGGGACCCCTACTTTTGGAAGTTATCAATCTGATAAAGACTAATTGCCGAAATGTTATCTGGAAAAAAAGTAAGTTTTGGACATACAGTATGTCATTTGAGTGTGCAATGCAGTTTTTTCGATATTAACTTTCTAATTGGCTGCCCAAACTTCTTTGAATAAAACAACAAAACAGGACGATAGGCTAGCTGTTTCGATCTGGCTATTGAAGCTTGGAACAGTGTTTTACTTGTCGTTTTCAATTCACCTGAATGTAGGGTGTGTATAAAATTTGCAAATAATAAACTCTTATTTAGCTTACAACAGCGCTAGCTAGTGTTGCTACTACATTTTGTGACAGTCAACTGTGGCTCTTTCTACTATCAGGCTGTGTGCGCATTCCCCATATTGATAAACAAATAATCCCTCTAGACCAGTGGTCCTCACTATTTTTTAAAGTAGAGCCACATTGACGGACCAAAGAGAAGGGGAGAGCCGCAAAACATCAAACATAAAAACAAACAAAAAACAGGCCAGCGCAGACGAGAAAATACAACTCAAATGTGTGTTTGTATGTGTGAAAATAAAGCACAAATGTGCAGATAAAAATTCATTTAAATTCAAATTAAATATTATTGTGTGTGTGTTTTTCTCCCTTTGGCCAAAGTCATACATGAAATAAACCTAAATACCTCTTTGCAGACACTATTTAACAAAGTTTAATTGAGTAAAAACTCTCTGCTGGACTGCATTGTTCGCGAACACGCGTATAGGACTAGATTTTTCCCGATCAACTTTTAAAGTGTTTATAACTAATTATCTCCGCCAATATTGATCGTATCACTACGAAATAAAACTGGGACAGAGTTTAGACTCTTCTTTCTCAGAATATGTCCACTACAACATTTTACTACAGCTGCTCAAAGATACGCAACTTGATGTGAGAAGGAGAGCTCGTGCGTCCTGTGGCTGGAGTGGAAAACCATTTGGCACAGTCTGAGCGCGTCACTTCATTCATTTCTTAGATCGCCGAAAACATTTATTTTTGCTTAATATAAGGGTGAGCTCGAAGCTCCGTGCATGTCTGAAAGAATGTTGCTATACAATGTGGCTCATTTGGTCAATGGGTAGGCAAGGTGAAGCAGTGGATGCGGCGCTGAAAAAGAACCAAACTAAGAGCGAGCTTGTTGTGTGAAATGTGATCTTGCCGAATCTTGCTGAGAGCCGCCAAGTAAGGCTCTAAGAGCCGCATGTGGCTCGGGGGCCGCGCAGTGAGGAACAGGGCTCTAGACTAAAAATCCTAGATACAAAATTTTTTGCATCAAAGATCGCAATCTGGCCCTCCAACACTTTTCTGGATTCAAATATAGCCCTCTTTGAACCATTATGACAAACCTTAAAAACTGATAGTGGATTTATTTTTTGTCCTTAGTGAAATGAGGAGTGAGGACTCTGCTGTAAACAACATGCATTAAAGATATGCATATACATATTAGACATATACGAATACAGTGTAACTACGCTGAAATGCCTGAGCTTGGTTTGGGCTTTACTAAACAAAATTAGTCAAAAGAGCGAACAGTGTCATGACATGGTTAAAAGCCTCAAAGTCAAGACATGTTTGAGTACATTAAAATAAACACCTACACCTGATCTGAGCAGTGTTCGGACTTACTTGCGGGGTTGATGAACTCTTTGTACAGCCCATAGGTCATCAGTGGCTCGGGTAGGCTCCTTGAGGAAGACAAACAAAAAGACAGAATCAAAAGAAGGAGGGACACGGGGATAAAGGAGAAGGAGAGTTCAAGTTAGCCAAGAGGGACAGAAATAGCGAGGTTTTATAGGGTTCTTTGCTCCGCGGAATGATTAATGCGGCTGGGACGGCGGAGAGAATTAGACGGTGTATGCGTTGTGATAACCAAGTTCATCTGAAGGTACTGGAGTCGGGCCAAAAACGCTTAGCCTCGGAGGAAACATAGAAATGACCGTGGATTTGACAAGTGTGTAGTAAAGGCAAGTTACAAAATATGGATAATCAGGTGAAAAAAATGTTGATTTAGCAAACTGGCTGACACAAAAAAGATATAATTTTTGTTGTCCAATGAGAATGAATCGTACTTAACTGTGACTCTAGATGAGATTACTTTTTTCTCCATTTATTTAGTTTTTATGAAGGAGGGTCTAAGGACAGAGGATGCCTTATTTATCCATTTGCTTATTTCCTGTGAAATGTTGGATGTTGGTTAATCTGCCAAGTCTTTCTTGACAAGCAACAACAATTTTGTGAACCCTTGTGAGGTGACTGCGGTCGAGATTTTGTACTCAAAAAGAACACAGACCTAAATTAGTCAACTATTCCTCATAAAATCCGCTTTTCTTTACAGTATTTCTTTGATCTTGGTTTAGTTGGTAAACTTATATTTTGGTATGTTTTACAAGTAAGTTAAGGTATAAGGTCTGGGTAATTACAATAATCAATAATTGAGAGTTCTTTCTGTGTCGCAAGCTTCATTGATCATTTTAAGTCAGTAAAATTTTAAATTGGGAATCGAAGTTTGGCTGAAGAAATGTTAAATGACACAAATTAAAACTCAGATTTTTTTTTTTTTTTTTTTTACAAAAAAAGTTTTATGTTGTTTTTGTTTATTATTTTTTTTGTCCATGTTAGAAAATGTGCCATAGAAAATAAAGTAGCCAAACATTTCTTATTTTTATAAGTATTTGTTGTCCTTCAGTGCATGTAAAATAGGTTAAAGGTTAAAGTTATCTTTGTTAAGACATTACAAAATTACATTAAGCACAATGGCAGAGAATCTTGTACCAGAATCTAGCTTTAAAGTTAATAATTTCCATCTGACATGTTTTCAGTAGGGAAACTGGAGTAAAAACCTACACAGACACGAGGAGAACATGCTTACTCCACATAGAAAGGCCTGGGAGTTGAAACCAGGACCTGATTGCTGTGAGGCCAGGGCGTTAACTGCTGAGCCATCGTGTCGCTCCAGAGTAAGCAAAGGCTTCTGTACAGGATTTTAGATCAAGTTTAAAGACTGATTTGTTATCCACAACCTCAGGAAAGTATAACCAGAAAAACATGAAATGTCGGGGGTAATGTCTGTTTATATTATTTGTCAGATTGTAGAGTACCAACATGTTATGAAAAGCTACAGCCAATCGAGCAGCCGGACAACGCCAGGTTCTGCCGTCTAGTCAAATTTGAAAAAAGTTGATGAAAAAGTGGGTGAAAAAGAGTTTATGAGTCAAATGGTTAATTTAAAGACATTCTGCGACTGTGGGACAAAGGATTCTCGCAACATTTTTTTAATATAGTCTGTTGTTAAAACTTTCTTAATAGTTCATACTTGTTCTTGTCCCGATAGGTAAGCAAAAGCAAGTATTTTCTATATTGTATTACTGTGGCAAAAACAAAATAAACTGTAAAAAAATGACAATGCTCACAATTCAGAATGATGTTAATAATCATTGCCCAAATATGTATTTGGAAACAGCTTTATCTTCACAAATACATACATTTACCTAATCTACTTTACTTGGTCACTTAGTCAGGACTTGATGCCCTCATACCTTCATACTCATGATAATGTTTACCACCCCAGTGAGCTAGCATACATACATTAGCATGTGCTAATTAGCTGGGAGGAATGTTGTTTTGCCAGTCAGGCTAAAAGTGAACTTCATCTGAAAGGTTATGAAATGTTTCAACCAATTACAGAGAACGCCATGTTTAGATTTAAATCTAAAACATACCGAAAATAATATTAACACAAATGTCAGACTATCTTGGTAATTATGAGGGAAACTATTGTAGCCAAAAAGAAAAATGGATTGCAAATAAATTACTGTTTTGATCAGATATCACAAAATATATGTTCTTCTTACATCATTTTTATTTCTTACTAGAGTGAAATAAGAAAATTTAAATATTTTCTAGCAAATGTGCTGTTGAAAAAGACATTTAAGATTAACTAAAAGTAGGGCTGGATGACACGACAAAAAATGTATTTGATTTTCTTGGAGCCACATCATGATTTAGATTTTATCACAATCTTGTAAGCTTTCTATCATCTTATTTCCTTTGAGGTAAATACAATTATCAGCAGGACAAGGACTCAGCAGTTTTCAGAGAAAAAAGCAACTTTGAAAAAAGTCCAAAAAACAAGTGACCTCAACCCTTCCATAAAAAGTTCTTAAAATAACAAATAATGTTTGCAGAGAGACATTGCGTTTGTCTCTGTTTCTAACATCAACAGTCACTGCGGTTACATGTCCTACAGGACTACTTGGTTTTCCCCCGAAACCAGTTGGACCAGTTTGCTCCCGTTTACATGTGAGAGAGTAAAACCGATTTCCCTGGAGAGACTGGTCCTGCTGTGTTAGATTTACTACTGCAGGATTAAGGCTATAATTTGCTTAATTACTTTAACATTGTTAATGTTGTTTATTTTTATTAACAGTTGTAATACTGTTTGTTAAGGGACACACATTTTTTTCTGGAACATGTAGGACTGTTTTAAACATTTAGAACAGTGTTAAACATGGAGTTAAATGTGAGATTGTGTGTGTCACTTTGTGCAAGGCACTTTATAGTTCTAAAATTCAAAATTTATTGTTGGAAGGTGCTGTGGCAGGAGTTCTGAGCATGCTCAGTTGCATTTGTCCAGCTGCAGACCGATTGTCTGTTTACATGAGTCTGACTACAATCGGACGGGACCACGTGCGCCAAGTGGTTTTCTGAAAACCGGTTTACAGCTCCTCAACAGGTCTGCCCGGGTTTACATGCGCTTTGGAAAACTGGTTTAAATCAGACTAGGCTAGTTATCCGGTTTTCCTGGCCTCCATGTAAACGCCCTGAGTGACTTTTAGACATGGAAATATGACAAAATCCATGTTTCAGCCATAAATGGATATATTTTGTAAAGCAAACCTAAAGAAAAAATGGTACAATTCACTTCTTTAATGATTTGAAAGTGTAGCTCAAATTTTTTTTTTCAAAATTTATAAGAAACTTCGAAAAACAAAACCCAAAGTTGCTATAAAGAAGTGGACTTTGCAACTCTTAGGTTAACAGAAGTAGATGGGGAAAAATAGTGTGTATTTGCCACATGCATTAAACAGAGAAATGAGAAATCACAAAAGATAAAATTTTTATCAGAATATTGTCCATACCAAGCTAAAACATTAGATCAGTAGTCATTTAATTTTGTTAGAGTGGTGCTCAAAGTGGTGCTCAGGGGTTTGAATTTGTGACCAAATGACACTAACACATACTCATTTTGGCACATAGATTATTTTTCTTAACACATTTTTGTCAGCCAAAAAAGTTTAGGTAACCTGATTTAGTTTATATTTATTAGGACTGCAACTAGTCGCTTTAGTAGAAGCCCGGAATTCTTTAAGCTATATTAAGATAAACATGGGGATGTTTGGTAAACTGTTAAACAATTGAAGTACTGTGATAAATTCCCACATACACAGCACATGATTTTCCCCTCAGCTGTGACAGAAATTGTGGCTAAAGCTTAGAATAGAGCAACATTAACACTGACTGCAGGGGCAAAAAACTGTAAAAATGATCAGGTTAAGAAGTGAGGAGTGAAAGCAGAAGCTACAACTTAAACGTTGGAAACAAGTAAAACAAATACAAATGATTAAAAAGTGATGTTTATGTAGACTTGGATACCTATTGTCAATAATGTCAAATATATTGTTAATTTTAAAAAGTAAACCAATATTGTCCTGCCTTGTTTACATGTATCCCTATGCTAGTATTAATAATCTGGCTATTTATGCCAAAGAGGAAAAAAAAAAAAATACATTGAATCTTCAGTTCAACCAAATAAACAAGATTATGGTGAATAAAAACTAGAGAATAATTACAAACATTACTGAAACATGTATTTAAATATATATTTTAATGTACTATTCTAATGTTTGTTTTGTTTTATTTTTAATACGATTTTGCATGAGTGTTCGAGCATGTATAGTCTATACCAGCAATTCCAAACTCCTCAGTTACACAAAGATTGCACAAAGCCTGTCAATAATATTTCACAATCAATTTTCCTTTTCAGATTAACATGTACAAGAACTATTATGTCTGAGAACATGAGTATTGATTAAAGTAATTAATACAATAAATGATGTAAAGGTGATTTCAAATTCAATTTTCTTTCATGCTTTGTTGTGTGGACAGCTTTTGGGATTCCCTCATCTAGACCAGTCTTTCCCAATCTTTTCGGAGTCATGTCACATGTCATGTTTTTTTTCCACGACACACCAATTATTCAAATGTGCCCAAAATTAAGCTATTTTGGGAAATAAAATTCTTTAATTTCAACATTGAAAAGCTTTAAATTATTCTTTAATTGCATAAATTGTGATTGGTTTTGCTTCCTCTCTGGCAGTAAAAGTTGTTCCAAACACTCCCACAGTTTGATTAAGCTTATTTTATAGCTTGAATATTGAAATCTGGCACATTTTTCAAGGCACATCTGGCAGCAACTCAAGGAACACTAGTGTTCCCCTGGATACTGGTTGAAACACTGATCTAGACAATTACAATTATAACAAAATAATGATTTTATTGCCCCCAAAATCATTATTCATTACCAAAATATAAACCTTACCTTAGATAAAGCTTTAATGCACTAGTTATTGTTTTTACATCCCAGTCCTCACTCGCAGACAGATCCACCTCATTGCTCTTCTCATCTGTAAAATGACAACAACAATCCTTATTAGACACCATTTCAACTGACATTCTAAAAAGCCTATTATTTTCTTTTCTATTTATGACAAAATAGCATTTTTATGAGACCCTCCATTTAGCATTCAAAATCACCAACAATTCCTTTCATTGTTCTAACTCTTAAGTGGCAGCCTGGAAAGTCCAAACATGTAATATAAATATGTAACTTGTAATTATCCAGACGAGGATAAAAGCAGTGCTACCAGCCTGGGGGTTTGCGTCGGGCCCCAGCGGACATCGACGGAAGTTACAGCTTGTGTTGCTTCTACACTCATTACAAGTTTAATTAATCCCTTACTACTGGAGTGTCTCCGCGGGGACCGGAGGGCTGTGTTGTGCTCGAACGGCGACGGAGGGGGGTTAGTCGCACTGTTAAGTAACCTCCCGTGAATAACAAGGCTGCGCAAGTGAGAGGCCAAAGTGTGCTGATTCAATAAGGAGTGAGGTGAAAGGCGGGAGATCAGCGGAGGGCAGGTTTCTCTATGGGATTGTGTCGAACTGTGAGCTAACAAGTGAACACCGACCTCTGATAAGAGAAATACTATAATACTTGACTCCAATATTTTTGCTGATGAAATACAAATGATGATGATCCTGTAACTTTTGCATTGGATATAGCTTAGACATCCAAGAGTTATTTCATTTTAATGGACAAGAGCAGCTTTGTCACCCACTTCTCAATAACTACAACATGCCAATGCAGACACAAAGACAAAAAATAGTCTGAACTGTCCAAACCTACACAAATATCTAAGAAGTTCAAATATGCAGTAGTTTAGTCCAAGTAAATAGTTGTTAACTTAATGCAACTCAAGCAAAGCACAAATCATCCATTGATGTACAATACCTTATGATCACCTCTGCACATTTAGACTCGATCTTGTCTCGGTCTTAGACTCCAAGACCACATTTTATTGCCATCGCGCTCTGCTAAACTTGCACCAGGAGCACAGGAGACAGGTCCCAGACTCAGTTTGTAATAAGACCATGCACATTAAGATCATGCAGACACAGATTGTATAAAATTACAAATATGGTGTTGATTTGGTCTCGATGGACTGCGGTCTCGATCTTGTCTTGACCTTGTCTTGGTCTTGACCAATAAAAGTCTTGGTCTTGTCTTGATCTTGTCTCGGTCTTGTCTTGACCTTGTCTCGGTCTTGACCTATGAAAGTCTAGGTCTTGTCTTGATCTTGTCTCGGTCTTGACCTATGAAAGTCTCGGTCTTGTCTTGATCTTGTCTTGGTCTTGACCAATAAAAGTCTTGGTCTTGTCTTGATCTTGTCTCGGTCTTGTCTTGACCTTGTCTCGGTCTTGACCTATGAAAGTCTAGGTCTGTCTTGATCTTGTCTAGGTCTTGACCTATGAAAGTCTCGGTCTTGTCTTGATCTTGTCTTGGTCTTGGCCTATGAAAGTGTCGGTCTTGTCTTGATCTTGTCTCGGTCTTGACCTATAAAAGTCTCGGTCTTGTCTTGATCTTGTCTCGGTCTTGAGCTATGAAAGTCTCGGTCTTGTCTTGATCTTGTCTCGGTCTTGACCTATAAAAGTCTCGGTCTTGTCTTGATCTGGTCTCGGTCTTGACCTATGAAGTTCTCTGTCTTGTCTCAATCTCGGGACTATGTGGTCTCAGAAAGGTCTTGGTCTAGATTACTGCTACACTATAATATGATAAAAATATAACTAGTAAATGTTAATTTCAGACAAAAAAATATATATATTTTAAAAATGCAAGTGTACTAACTACATTAAAAGTTGCAAAACCGACTTTTGTTGTTGTCGTTTAGTACTCAGTGGTCATTTTTACACAATGTGCTGCATTTACCATATACTTTTTAGTAAAAAGGCTACTAGTGTACTAAGTAAAAAGGTTAGCTACTCCAACTTTAAGTGATTCTAGTCAGTCAGTCAAATGTCTTGAGACATTCTGCAACATTAGCAGATCAGGAAAGATCGAATTGATTGTTTCTCCAGTGTCATTTTTTGCAGCAAAGAAAATTCTATTCTGATGTGAGAACACATGATTGCCAAGTGCACTTCACTACATTGTTTTATTGGTGCATGGGATTCCAAAGCAGAAGTGCTCAGAAGCATGTTTGAAGAATGTGACAAACTAATGATGTTTTATCTATTAATATTTTGAACCTGGCCCTGATCAGACAAAGCTTTGAGGACCCCTACAATAAAGAGCACAAGTCAACTCTTAAGGTGATGGAGTTGTTCTGTTGAAATTACAATCCAGTAAGTATAGCGACTTGAAAAGATATCCTGGACAATTCAAACTCAAACTTATTTGTATTATTTTATGTAGAGACAGAGAGCCTGGAATAACTTAGTGCAGAATTGCTACTTTGATGCTTAATGAGTTATTTGAGTGTGTATATAATTATTAAATACTTAAAGTATGTGTTTCTATAATGATTTTTTTCCCACAGACTAAAATACATAAATGAAATAGCCCATAGCAGGTTACAACAGGTCCGATAACTCTGTAATTCCATCTTTATGAAGTGAATCTTCAAACTCAGCATGTTCAGGACCTCACACAACCCGCGGGTCACAGCGGAGCTCCCACTTCCTGATCGGGACGGTATCACAGGCTGACATTTAATCAGTGCTGCTTCCTTTGTTTGCACTGTAATATGATGGGTCTCTCAGCCCAGTGTTTTCTATCGGTCTGTCCTCTTCCATTGGACCGCGGCCATGTCAGTGGGTGAGAGACGAGATAGAGGAGGAGTGGGAGGTCTTTCTTGGCAACTTGAAAACGCTGCTTTCTCCCACACACTTGAACTGTTGTGAGTGTGCAGAGGTGGTAGACGAGATTAAATGTTGTTGTCGAGTAATAGTATTGTTAGTAAGCCATTTGGCACAGCACTATTTACACCTGCATGCTTTTTGTCCATTTAAAACAGTTTTTTTTTCTTTTTTTTCTGAAGGCTAGCCACTTGCTGCACATCCAATTAGCCTCAACCTAAAGATAAATAAGATAGTCATAAAAATTGTAATTTAAGAAAAAAACGTATTTATACATACTTTACATTAGACATTTTTGTTGACTTTTACACTATATTGGATAGCAAGTACTGTACCTGTGCTTCTACTCCACTACATTTGAGTGTGAAACTATGTTCTGAATGCAAACCGCCAAAACGTTTTAAGATAAGTTTCGACACTTATACATACATACACTGCAAAAAATGAATTTCAAGACAAGATAAATTTGCTTAATTCGAGGATTTAAACCTAATTTTAAGCTTTTTGACTAAAATAACTTGGATTTGTTGTAAAAACCTAGATTATTTCCTTGGTTCAAAGTGATTTAAGACATTGCTTCCTATTTTGAGCCAAATATTTGCCAATGTGTTTAGAAAACTGTTCTTATACCATATTGGCAAATTTTTGTTCTTGCTTAAAGACAAATTCTCTAATACCCAGTTAAAAAGGTCTTGAAACCAGTGAAACATTCTACATTACATAAGCAATTACATCTTAGCCAGTTAAAACAATTGAAAATGAATTAAAATTTGGATTCTAGTCATTTTAAGCATGTCTAGATATATAGTTTTTGCAAGACAATTTTTTTTTAAATTTATTTTAACCAAAGATCAGCTGACTTTTTCCCCACTTCATTTCTAATTAATAGATTTCACTCATTAAGTGTAAAAGTGGCATTTCTGTAACAAACTTCCAGATTCCAGGTTCTCTGTGTTTCATAACGTTAAACAACTTGGTTCCAGACTTAACTCTGTACTAGTGTTTGCATAAAATAATACAGAATGTGACTCTCTAGATTTACTAAATAGTATTTCAAATGAACAACGCCACCACCTAAAGAGTATCTTTTAAATTAGAAATGACCAGATATGTTTTAATTATAAATTTTTCTAGAACCAATTATTGGCATTCAGATGCGGAAGATAACTAATATTTGTTGATACCAATATTTGGATTTTTAAATTCATAACAAGGCCCACAAGTTAAAAGTAAAAAATAAAATTCTTTTTTTTTTTTTTTTTTTAGCTAAATTGTTCTTTGATGAATGTTTACTTTTTAGTCTGGTCAAACGGACTAATAATTTGAAGACAAACTAAGAATGACAGCAGTTCATGCATCTGTACAGTTTTTTTTTTTCTCAGTAGATTTGATCTCTAGTGGCAATAAAACAAAGAAATGTATGTCATTTTATCAGAAGGTTCTTTGCATTACTACTATTATACAAACTGCCTCTGAAAATATATCTTATTGCAATGGCAAAAATACAGATTTTGATATAATCTTATAGCAAAAGTATTCAGAGGCGATCTCATCAAAACAATAGAGCAGCTTAGTGAGAAAGTTAGTCTTCCCTTGGTAAATGTTGCTCTACCTCTGCATACATTCACCATTATCAAAACCGCAGCCACGAGAATTCACCAGTCATTAAAAATACAGTGTAAAAGACATTGTGCTCTCGAAGAAGTTCTCACAAGGTAAAAGGTATTACATTTGCGAAAAGAAGTGTGTGTACAACACCAGAGCTGGTGAAAAGTCGAGGAGTGTTAATGAAGTTCCCAGCATGATTCTGCAGATTGTACGAGAGGCTGCAAGTATTTGGCAGAGGAGAAAGTTAGGCTGGCTGGCACGTAGACGAGACTTTGTTGAAATTCTAAACACACCACTGTAAGTGAGCTGGTGTCTGTGGGAGATGGAGGAAACCAGGGAGCGAGCAGCAGCAGGCCAGACAAAAGGACAAGGGACAAGTGGGGAGAGAAGAGGGGGCGGGGCTAAAGGCGGCGAAGGATTGACTTGACTTGGATTTCAAGATTGGAATTTTTTTTTAGCAAAAGAATTTATTTTAGCAATAGAATTTGGTTTAAAATTCATGTTATAAATGTGTCCAAAAAACAACTGAATTATGCATATGAATCCAAAAAATAGTAAAAAAATCACATTCATTTTGAAACATGTTGTACAAATCTTACCTAGGATTATCACTTTGTACAATATGTAAAAAAAGGTATTTTGAAGTTTGTGAAGAAATTGACTTATCGGTATAAATTGTAGCAATTTGCGAACTGCATGCTTTAAAAATGTGATTTAATTCAATTAATTGTGGAACCCCAGCAAAGTATTTTTCTTAGTGCTGTCAACTTCAAGCGATTAAAAATTGAAGAGATTAATAAATTATGATCTGTAAAAAAAAACTTGGTTATTACATCCCAAATACTAATCTCTATTACATGATTACATTTTTGTAGCAAACAAAAGCCATTCTACAAGTACTATTAACCTTTTTGATTTAAGAGAATCAGAGTCTCTTTTGCATTAGATTCCTGGGGGTGCGGACAGGGAAGGCATTACTGTTTTTAGTAGTTTGGGAACCAGAGCACACCAAGAAATCTACGCAGACAAAGGCAAAGTCCACACAAGAAGGTCCCGGAATGTCTGGGAATTGAACCCAGGTCTTTCTTGCTATGAGGCGAGAGTGTCAACTGCTGCAACATCGTGTCACATCAATATGAATAAATAAAAAAAATAATAATAACCAGCTTGAGGCACATTTAGTAACAAGAATGTATGAAAATGTTTCATTTCAAATGTCATAAACTTTTGTCATCAGGCACAAGGTAAACACATTCAAATCAAATAGTTTTTAATGATAGCAATTATAAAGCTCATGCGTTCTTAATTACAAAAACATTAGAAGTGAAGGCCAAGTTGAAATCATTGGTGTTTTGGTTTTCAGGACAATTATTTGGTCAGAATAAGCCTTACACGAGTCTTTAATTTGGATTGATATAAAGCTTAAAGCCTAATCTCTGATCTGAATGTTCAGAGTCTAAACCCAGCCCCTGCACCCATAATGAATCAGTGTCAGTGCGTCTCCAGCTCACTGAGAGAAGTCTGGAGGCTCTGAGCTCAACATGAGGCCTGTTCAGATAGTCTGAATGAGAAAAGGTATTATTTACCTATCATAAGTGAGAGAAGCTTCTGGACCTTGGAACTAACTCCGACCACTCTGTACAAGCCTTGGTCATGATGCCTACAAAAGAAAAAAGGAAAAATGCATATTAACAACATTTATTTGGATTATTTTCTTTACCTTGTAGTGTCCTAAAATTTGTGGCTTACTATCATACTGACATAGCTCAACTTACACTGGCCTCTGAAAGTGAGGAAAAGTGCTTCTGAACTTAATGTGTTGAGGAGGCTAAGAATATATTTAAAAAAGTGAGCAAAACATGTTACTGCTGTTAAAAGCTTACAATTAAACGAAGCAGGTTGTGAAAATCTACTTTTCTGATTCCTTAACCATGTCACAACAGTGTTCTCTCATCATTAGCTCATTCAAAATTCATGTGTTAATTCATGCATGTCTGAGAAATCTTGTATTATCCTGCAGCTGATGCTCGAGTGCACGGAAAATCAATGTTTCCATCTGCCACACTGATAGCAACAAGTTAATAGATTAAATCTTACAAATTGTTTTTTTAATAATAAACTAATGTAGCAAGTATTCATTTACTGGTCTATACACAGGCTCCAAAACTTGCCAAGATCAGAGAAAAATAAGTTTTATGACTTAAAATGAAAAGTGATGACATACAATGTACAAACTGTAATTGTTTGTTTTTTAAGAAAACACAATTTTTTGGTAAATGTACACACACAGGAAATACTCAAGCAATGTTACTTAAGCTTTGTGTTGCTCAAATGTGGCAACAATCATGTATAACTAATCATTTAATCAAAAATAAATATTTGTTCAGTGAATCAATGAGGCACTTAACTAACCTAACCCAATTGTCTGGATGTACTTATTATTACTTATTATTACATGTCACTTTTAAATAATAAAACAAGTTAATTAAAATTTGCTGTCTGCTTTAGTTACATTTTACCGTGAAGAGGCGGGGCTTATCAAGTTTGAACAAGAAGTCAGTGTAGTATTTATATTTTTAAACCTTCTTATTACAATTTTGTGTTTTACATTGAACCAAATATAAATTACTGACACACATATGTCAAAAAATTAAAATGAATAAATAAATAAATAAATACTTAAATAAATCGAATAAACACATTACGTCTCCTTTAAATAGTATATAGTTTGGCTTGGTTACTCATTTAAAAAGGAAAAATCGGGTACAGTACCTAAAGCAGAACTTTACGATCCTGCATCAAATTGAAGCATGAATTATACCCAGCTACTTGTCAATTCTGAAGCAAGTTTGCCCTCTAGTGTTCAATCCATGACAACGCATCTCAGACTACACTGCTGTATAATCTTGTATTCTGAAAAATCCTCACCTCTCTTCTCTATGGCGTTTATGGAGTTCTGCACAAAACTCAACCCGACATCATCCAGCTGCGCATCAACTGGAATAGAGATTAAAATTACAATGTGACAAATAAAAAAAAATATGTATATATAAGTATAAACAACAGCTGCTACTTACTTCCTCTCTCTTTTGAAAAAGTTCTTCCTAGATAATGACCAATCTGTCGACGAAAAGTAAAATCCACATTAGCATTATTGGAGTGTAGTTAAACTCTGATAGTTCCCTAAATGTGTGTATTATTTAAAAGGAAGCTGGCGCAATGCGTGATGAAAAACGCCAGATGTTGTAACACAAATATATAAATGACTCACAGGTTCTTTCCCACCCATCGCCTGCATCCAGAACTTTTGGTCATCTTCTGATAGAGCTTGTACTGTCAGCACTGTTCCAGGCCTGGGTAAATATACAGATACTTTTAATCAAATATACTGAATACAAATATAACAAAGAAACAATAAACATATACAGCAGAAATTTGTTGGAAACTGTTCATAATAATTAATAATGAAAACAAGAATAAAGAAATCCTTTGACGTGTCGACAAATGTGGTAATAGAATAAAATAACTTAGCTTGACTATTTTAGAAAGGTATTTAAAATATATAATTTTTTAGAAATGTTAATGAGCTAATAACAAAATCAAGTGACGAAATAAATAATAAAACGTCAATAAGCAGTATAATAAGTTATTTTGCTTTAAACATGCCAATGCTATCCAACTTTGAGCATTTTTTAAGATTAAAAGTAAAAGTAGAAATATTTACCATACATTAAAATAAATTGTTTGCATATTAAAATATAGCATGTGTATGTGTGTGGGTTTTACATCTTTTAAAAACTTTATTTGTTAGTGTACAGTTAATATTACTTATTTATACTGATATCTATGAATGTCTATCACAAAAGTTTGCCAATAGAAAGCTTAAACCGCCACACTTTTTTATTGCCAATTAAGCTATACTGTTAGCAGCCGGAGCTAGCTTAATCGGGCATTTACGTCTTTGATATAGCAATAATCTCATTTTACAATTATTTGCTTTGTTGAAATCTATAAGATGGGTTTTGTGTTAAACAGCTTAGTTTCATCTGTGTTTAAATAAATATTCAAAACAAATAAAACTAAGTAAAAGAAGTAAAGCTAAAGGTAAGAAGAGTGCTTCCGATATGAAGTGGACGACCCCAGTGCAGTAATGCCATGACACAATTAACAAAACTATTCCAAAGCCTAAACTTAAACAAACTATTGATCCTAAATCTAAGCCTAATCATAACCCTAACTTTACCCAGATTTCAAAAGTAAATGTTGTCAAATCTTAATATTTGCTAGCATAGCCACTAATGCAAAATAATGTTATGCTGCGTTGGTTATTTAAAACCGTGTTTATATTTGTTTAAGGTAGGCTATAATCATTCAACAAACTCATCCTGCTTGCTGTGGGCTGCCTAATTTTTTCTCAACTAAGCTATAATGCTACACAACATCAGTTTACATTGCAGTCACCACGCTAGCAAATGTTTATATTGTACATGTTTACTTCCGAAATCTGGGAAAGGTTAGGGTTAAGATTAGAGTTAAGAACAGAACTGCCTGAGTCATAGCATAAATTTGGAAAAATAAACATGAAAAAATATACAGTAATAATGTACAACCTATATTGTGGAAGAACACAATTTGCAAGCAAAACAGAATGAACTTTACTGACACAGCCATGAATGGAATAAATTTGGTAAAGCTACTTTAATGCGAGAAGCTTCTCCACGCCTATTGACTTACAAATTATGATTAGAATGGGATGTGACGTCTCAAATGTCCACACACGTCTATTAATAAAGAAAAAGAGGCCAGGCGGAGTTAAGTCTTGTGAAATAAATTGTAATTGATATCTATTACAAGAGAAGCTACTCCCTTAACACTCAATACTTAAGAATGCTTGTTTCTCTCAAAGTAAAAATCCAAACCATAAACAATAGCTCGCTGATGCTAGGGGTTTCACTGCTGCTACAACAAACAAAGCCGTGGTATTTTGCTTAGGCCAGACTGAGTTGTCCTGAGGAGCTGTGTCACTGAAATGTCAACAGTTCATGTGACGCGCAAACTGTGACAATGAGTTCAGGTGGTGATTTAACACAGACGATAGGGATGGCATTCTGGACTGCATTGTATCTTTAAACAGAGAAAATAGTTGTGTTTCATAGTAATAATGTGGAGACGTAGCTGTTGTTGGTAGTAGTAAAATATGACGTGTAGTTTTGGTAATCATTATATCTAAAACAGGTTAGGAATAGAAACTGTAGCAAAGAAATGTAACTGTAGAAAAGAGCAGAATTTATCTTACAAAATTTTGCTGAAAAGTAGCTACATGGCAATAGATTGTGTTCACATTAGAGCTGAAGTCAACAAAAAAGTTGGTTGACTAAAGGCATGCTCCATGGACAAGTAATTGACTAAAAAGGGGGCGTGGCAAATGCTCTGAAGCTAAAATATTTAGTTTTAACCATTTATTTGATCCAAACTGTGCTAGAAAATAATAAAAAGTTATAGGACATCATGCAAAAACAATATTTTGTACAGAAAACAAAGAAGAAACATTGTATTTATACCTAAAAATGCAAATTAGACTAGCGATGCAGTCCCAAATCTTTTGCTAATTCACTTCTTTTTTTTGCTGTACAAATTTAAATCTTTGCAATCTAAAAAAAATGTGTTGATAAATGAAAATTTGAGTCGACAGACTACATTGACTGATTAATTGACTTAACGACTACAGGTCTAGTTCACATAACATATTAACATTCTATAGGCCAATAATATTTAATGCAGATGTTTGACAGCTACAGTAAATCATCTAGAGTGGTTGGGTTAATTGCATTGTTGTAGTTTACGGCTTCACTTAAAGGCGCCCTACCCAAATATTTGTTTACATTAAAAAATCTAAATCAGTTCCTCCCAATACAGATATCTTGTTAATGTAATTATTCAGATGAAAATCAATACGCAATGTCTTATCCTACATCTATTAATGTACCGACTGTTCACTAAAATCATTAAAGTTCTGTTGATGTTGTTAGCATTGTGGCTAACAGTAATTAGCATACCTACACTCACCTACCTCGCTTCTAACAGCTGTGATAAAAGTTCAAAACAGATTGTGATGAACAATTCAGATGCTCAGAATGCATTAGGTAAGTGTAGAAAACATTTAACATTTATATATTTTAATTTGTTTAAAAATTGGGTAAAGCCCCTTTAATTGGGTAAAGCACCTTTAATGCGAAACTCCTATAGCTAAATTTTTGATAATAGTTACCAATCGTAACGACGGCCACAATACATTAGGTCACATGGGTGCTATAAAAAGTTATTTAGACTTTTTTAACAGATATGTTTTCCTCCTGTGTGATTTACCTGTCTGTAATGTCCAGCTCTAAACAGAACCTTCTGTCCAGGACGTCTGTGGTTTTGCGTACGCAGGATTTCAGGGTGATGGATTCGATCTCGCCCTAAAAGGAGAAGTGTCATTTTGTAAGTGCCTCAAAAAAGTATGTCTTATGCAAACGTAAGGCCTACATTTTTCCCTCCAGATCTGTGGTCGAACGTCACCATGTGTAAGATCTTCTGCTCTTTGACAAATGTGCAGTAGCGCTTCACCCAGCTTGACCCGAATGGAGGCGGCCCTGCCAAACAAAACATGCATTTTCTTTTATTGAGGTACTAAATATGATGAAAAAAAAAACATAATAGAGTTGTGTATTTTCTATGAAAGCAAATATGATGAGGTAGAATATCAAAGTACGTGGTATTACTGTAAAAATCTTACTGAAACATGCATAGTTTTTAAACAAGGACTGCAACAAGTTATCCATAATTGAAATAATTGTTAACTAATTTCGTAACTGAAGAAATGTCAATGTTTTTCATGTAAAAAACTAGTTTGCCTGTAAATTTGCACTTTCAGAACATTCTTAAGTCATTCTAACCTCGCTAAAAGCTTGCAAAAAAATAAAATAAAAAAAAATATATATATAAATCTTGTATTCATGTGACTCGTATACGTTCTAAACAACTAATCGATTAATCACTACAAAAAACATCCAGCTAATCGATGACGGGCATTTTTGTTTTGTTGCAGCCCCAATATACGTATACCCAAAACATTGTAATAAAAAAAGATTTAATGGGGCCTTATTATGTAGATAGAATTCACCAGTTTATAGCCATGTAACAATGTAATTTACATTTTGTTTGTTTTTTTGTTTAACACAAAATTTATGTAAAACGTGAGGACATAGCTTTTCTGAGCACTGGAACAGCAGCTGCAGGACAATACAAGATTACTCAAAACATTAATCTTTCTTAATAAAACTTTGAGTAAACTTATGATGAGAAGTCATTTATAACAAGATTAAACTTTTGAAAAATAGAATTTACACAATACATCTCCCTTATTGGTCATACAGCTATTTCAAAACTACTAGAAAAAAAGGTAATTTTCAATTTCTTCAGTGAAGCTTATCATTTCTGCTGTTTTGAACAGGTGGTCAATTGAACAGTTAATTTTTGTAAGTAGTTTTATATCAATGTGTTTTCCAAAAAAAAAACAAAAACAAAAACAAAAACAAAAAACAAATTGTAAATTACTCTTCTACATATTATGCATACAGTTTATTACGAAAAAAAGTACACAGAAAAAAACACAATATGTCTCCTTTACACTTACTATTAAGAGTTGAAAAACAAGTAAAATGTTGATACTTTGAGTTAAAAATAGGATTGTAATAAAACTCTTCACTATTAATTAATTTTAATGTTTATTTTTTGTGTAGTTGCATTTCCTCTTGTGACAGTCTGTCCAAGTATGTGTGACTTATTATTGCAAAACCAGGATGTGGACAAAATGTGACTATTTTGACTTTGACCCATAACTCTGGAAGATAAATTATTACATCAGATTTAAATTTTTAAATGTTGGCGAAATTCTCACCTAGAATCTTTAAAAATCTAAAAATCAACCTTTAATATTGAATAGTCTCTGTGATTGTGAATATTTCAGAATGAGGCTTTAACACTTTATTCTAAATGAGAGAATGTTTTAGTGATGAGCTTTGCAGTAATTATTGTATTTATAAATCCTGTGTGTGGAGTATGAATGCGCAGAGTTTTGCATATAAGGGTGTTTATTGTCAAACGTCCAGCTGACTAACCAGCTGTGCATGTTAGCGAGTCAGCGTCCTCATGATGGTTCAGCAGAACACTCTGAAATCTGCAACAGCTGCATTTCCACCTCTTAACAGCTTATCTGCTTTTCCTCTTTCAAAATCTTGACCACAACACTGATTTGTTTGCAGACATTATTATGTATTTCTGCTTATGAAATACTTTACATTTCATTAATTGATTTTAAATATATATAGTGTTGATTTTAATATATAAAGACAAATGCACAAAGATCTTAATGTGTTTTTGAAAATGTAATATATTTACATTGTGCTACGATCGAACTTTAGGTCCTGCATTGTGATCTTGGCACATTATATAATGCATCTAATTATTTTATCTATCAAGGCCGGCTGCACATTTGATGGTTTTCAAATATTCCTTTTAAGACTTGACACAAAATGAGTAGGATGCAGACATACAGTATGCCTTTGTCTCACATTTGTACGTCAGACAACACAACAAATATATGCCACAATTAGACTACTTATCAATCTATTAAAAACAAATACCTGAGAATTCAAGAAAGCATGACTAAAACCAGGCCACAGGAGTGAGCTATTTTCACTTAAATAAAGTTAAATGAAATGTTGACACAAACTCTATGCTGTTTTTTTTTACCATTACCTAGCAATAAATGCCAGGCTTTGATTTGAGATCTACACACAAATAAAGAACATTTGATCTTATTCAATGTATTTAATTTAATTTTATTCTTTTTATTTAATTATTTAACAATGTGTGCTTTCGGAACAGTAACTCGATACAATTTGTGTTTCCATGAAGTTTTTCAGTTTACTAGGGCCTGTTTGCAATGTTTAAGATTATTCTAAGTAACCAATGACTTTTAATGCCAATTAAAGCAGATAAACAGCTATGAAATGTGTATTAATTAAACTTCTCAAATAAAATATATTGTGACAAGCAGGGTGGATGGTGCTGTTAGCAGGGTGAAAAGATTTGTACTGACCAACAGACATGAAAAATACAAAAACAAATGAGAGGTGATCCACTCTGTTTCAAAATTACTTGGAGGAAACAGTCTTAAAATCTGACTAAAAATCTTATGTCTATCTGGCTTTGGATTATAGTGAGTGAGTGAGTATACTGTTTCTTATTTTCCATTTGGTATTGACTAATGAAAGTTCATTGTTTCATGTTTAAACATTGATGTTTGCTAAATTTATAATCTTGAGAATTCCTCAGAGACGACTGTTGTTGTGATTTTGGACAATACAATACTAAATTTGATTAATTTGAATTTTGATGTTGTATTGATTTATTTGATAAAATACAGGTTTCAGATTTTACCTATGCAAAATACTATCTAAAAGCTGCTTACGTTTCTCCTGCACATAGAGGTAGCCCTCACAGCTGATGGAGCTGGTCTGTCTGTACTCCTGCGGCGCCTCCCTGATCCTCTTCATCAGTTCATACACCTCTGACCTCGTGCCCTCGAACCGACTTCTCGTCTGGGGAAGAGGACACAGCTCAGCCTCAGAGTCAGACACAAATGCATTCACTGTTTATTAAGTCAGGCCATTTAACAGCAATGCAAGGGATATTTACACATAATAGACCAACTGTCCTTTGTGCTTTTAGGCCATCTATAGATAGATACAAAAACATGCATTACTAGCTAAATATGGCTGAAATGTCAATTAACAGCAACTAACTGATTAATAAAAGAACAGTCAACTAATTTATAATATGAATAGCCATTATAAAGACTAGAGTTCAAGAATGTCTTGTGCTCAGAAGAGAGAACAGGAGAGAAAGAATGACATTAACATTCAGCATTTTTGATGGAAAACTTGTAAAGGTATATAAAAATGTTTATTAAAAATGTTAGTATTCAAGTATTTTTTGTCTTAAATTATTTTTAATCAAATGAATGCATTAATGCCACGACATTTTTTTTTACCTGATCTGATACTCATTAAAGCTTAGACGCGTGTGACAGTGTCAAGCTTAGACACTTACAAGACTGAGATGAACAGGATAATGACACTCCTTCTATAATCACTTTGCACTGTTTGATGTTCTGTCTTCTTTTGCTGTTGTTACCGAGGCAAAGTAACTACAGTTAGCCATATTTAGCCTAAATAAGCTAGGTTCAGTTCAACAATGAATTATTTTTTGTCTTGCGATTTTGGACTTTGCTTGATGAGTAAATTAATTGATAGTATTATCATTCAGATTCACTTTGATATAACAGCCACACCAAACCTCTGGGTCCAGCAGAAACACTGATAAATGAACACTACTTAGCACTAGTATTCTTTATAAGATAATATGAAAGTAAAATAAATGTGAAGCACTGAATTAAAACATTAGAAAGAAATATCTTTAGCATTTCTTACATTTTGAATATTTATTTGCAGCTCTCGTTTATAATGGTCAAAGTCCTTGGCAAGCTCATAGCCCTGGTGATAAAATGTGAAGACAGTTTGAAAGAAGGCCAGCATCTGCAAAAGAGAGCAAACACAGATAGTAAGAACACTCATCTCAAACCAAAAGAGAAACTACAGGATTTAAAAGAGCAACATTTCATTTTCAGTTACATTGTACAGGACATGGCTTATTGATAATAAGGAGAATAACTTTGTTCAAAATTAATCGGAAATGGCTTACCGGTTCTACACACTCAAACTTTTTCCTCTCCTGGATCTCCTGGAGTTTACAAATGTAGTCCAGCGATTCCTCTTGGAAATGCCCTCTCATTTGTTCTACTTGGATGTCCGCCTGAGAAAAACACGCACAAATATTATTATATTATCTACACAAGGCAATCGGAGCTTTGCCAGTCAAATCATTTATGCAAATATTATCACCGTATAGTCTACCAAGACAAATAGTGATACTTTGGAAAGAAAGTACACATCCCACTAATAGCTCAGTGAGATGAACAGGATTTATTTTATTTTATTAATAATCTTTCTGTCTCTCTGTGTGCTATTGTTTCCTCTGAGGAGCTTCTCAGAGCAAAACTGTAGCACAGTACATCATCTTTATGCGAGCACTCTTGCCTCGCTGCAAGAAGGTTACAGGTTTAACCCCCAATTTGCCCTGGGTGGGTTTCCTCTGAGCACTCCGGTTTAACCCACCAACCAAAAGCAGTGGAGTTTACGTTACTTACAGTTAAGAATCTCATAGATATACTGCTTGTGCTGGGGGCACGAGTGGTTGTATGTGCATTGTGTGACCTCTCTTGGATCTTATATTGCAGCGGTTCTCAAAAGTTTTCAGTTGTGACCCCAAAAATAACAAGCATAGCCATTCGTGATCCCCAAACACAAATTGTAGGCTACCTGCAAAGTGATTAAATAGTCTTTAGTCTTGTGTTTGATTTGAAGATTTGAAGACATAAGCCAGTAAATAGTAATATACACCTATCACTTTATTTTAAACTGTCAAACCTCGTTTAAGATCTCAATGTTATATTTTTCACACGATCAGGGGACCGTCAGAAATCATTTTGACGAACTCCAGGTTGAGAACTACTGACCAACTGAACTGAGAAAAAGTAAAGAACCATCTGTGAGGTTGCGGTTTGCGATGGGTAAAGTTTTAACTTGTTCCAAAAGGCCAAGGGGAACCTTTATCTTCAAAAAGCTGATGCATGCAGTGGCAGAAGGCTTCTTCTTTTTTTTTAATTATGATATTTTTCAAAATCCACTTTTCAATGCATTTTTATTTTGTACTATACTCATCAAAGAAAACTGTAACACAGTACATCTTCCTGATGCGATGTTAGAAGGTTGCAAGTTCCCAAGATGCCCAAGGTGGGTTTCCTTTGGCCAACCCGTTTCCCCGACAACCCAAAACATACACATTAGGCAAAATCCTCCAGCTATGGTAGCTATATGTATAGCTATAGAACAATGGGTGACTCATATGCAAAAATAATATTTCTGTATGGCACAATAAAGTGTCCCCCTAAAGCAGGGGTGGCCATATTCGAATATAGACGAAGGGCGGAGGGCCCGATTATAATCATTGGTGTAAAAAAAATGTAAGTATTGCAAGCACATTTCTGTTAAATAGAGGATTTTTATTCAGTTTTATCCAGTTATTGATCCATTTGCTTTGATATTCATTAAGAACACAAGTGAAAACACATGTCCCATAGCTATAAGTCAATCAAAAGAACTAATAAAAAGATGCAAAATGTGCTGAGGGCCTGATGAAACCAGGCCGCGGGCCGCATCCGGCCCCCGGGTCGCAATTTGCCCAGGTCTGCCCTAAAGGATGCCACATTTAAGCTGAAAATGTGACAGCAAATATTCTGCATGCTTAACATGTGAAATCCAAGGGAGAGACACGGAAAGTGGATTGACATAGCTTCAAAAACTGACTGAATGAAGTGGTGGTTTCACTGTAACAGCCCTCTGGGACCTAGTTTCAAAAAGTGTTGTTTTCAGAGCCCTCAAAAACTGGCTTGAGGTTTGGATAAAAATCTATTTGAGGATACACCTGTGCTGCCTTTTCATTTATTCAATTTCAAGTGTTCTCGTCATAAAAAAAAGAAACCTCGTTTCTATGGAGATACTGTAATTCCATCAGGCAGGCTGTCCATCAGAAAGTTACCACTTTAAGGATTATCTGGAAACTTTACAACTATTTGTTATTGTTCTGGCGTCAATTATAGTAACCAAGTATAAACATTTACAAACAAACAAATGCATTATGACGCGAAGAATATCAAATGTCCAAAATGTAACCTAGTTGCTGACATTTTATTAAGACTTGGAGAGTTCTTTTCTAGCTCAAAATAAAAAAAAAAAACAACAGTGTCTAAAGTCTTCCTTGGTTGCTTAAGCTGTATTTGGCAGTGCTGCTAAAGGAAAAGGAGAAGTTTGTGCGCTTCAATCCAAAACTGGTCATTCACAAGATGTATGTGTGGGTGTGTGTTTGACCCAGAGTTTAAAAATGGTTCAGTAAATGCACTTTCTTCCTGTCCGCTGTTTCATTTTGTGTTCTGAGAAGGAGGACAATGTCTTAGGAGGCCTCTGGAGTGGATCAACTGACAACCACTTCTTAAAGACTCACTGACAGGAACCTGGCACAGCTCCACCTTCTACAACCAACAGTGGATTTGGATTTTGGAACGACAATGTTTCTTCTTTTAAGGGACAATATTATACTGAGTCATAATGTTGTTTCCTCATTTAAAACTTATTTGGAATTAGTTTTTTTTTTCCACACAAATGAACTTGATGATGTCATAATACAGAAAAGTGCCCCACTGTGTTTTTTGAACTCCAACTTCACAAGACTGAAGTTCTGCGGAGTACATTCTACATGACAGCTGGTAGAATTTGCATTATTTTTTTGCAGCGTAACTCTGAAATTACTGTTGTTGTTAGCTCATTTGACTAGCTCAGTTGCAGCAGAACACTGACTCATGCTGCCCAACTGTCATTTCTTGGGACAGAGGAGGGGTCACTCCCACAACATGTTATGTCTAAGTTCTCCCTGAGCCGGACACAGGCCAGGGTGTGACCTCACTTTCCAATAACCCTATCCTACATTCATGATAACTACTTTGTTTAGGACTGGTGCTTGTCCAAATTCACTGAAGCAAAAATGAACACAGAATGGCAATTTAATGGCTTCTTACTCAGACTTTTTTTTCTAATTCCTTGGCATATTTAACTTTTTCTGAACCCAAATGCCATTACAATTATTATTAAGAGTCGTATCTGATATTAGCTCCATTCTAAGCAATTTTCAGCAATAAGTCCAAATGATACAGTATGATGTGTGTGTATGAATAATCAGTGTTTAATTTTCCAATTTTCAAAGCATTTTGTGCCCGCCTGCCTTACACACAAAATTGTTCCAGAGCTAAGAACCAGCAACAGAAAGTACTCGATCCATCTCTAGTCCTTTTTGTTTCTGGAACAGCCAGGATAAGCTGATAAGATGACCTGGGAGCATGAGAGGGAGTGTGCAGCTTGAGAAAATTAAACAAATATTAAGGGGTAAGATCATGTAAACATAAATAAATAATACAATTTTAAAGTCTACTCAAAGTTGTCAAAACTGGGGAAATTTAGTCAGACTTATGGTTACGAGTTAAGAAGCATGCTGTACATTTTGCACAAGCTGCAGTCGCTCAATTGAGACCTGACTGACTCTGGTGTATAGAGCATTACAAAAATGTTGTTGTTGTGAAAGCATGAATCAACACTATTCATACATATAGTAATATCAAAACAGTCTTGGCCAAAACAGTCTACAAATACATATCATACAATCAAATTAATACAGTGATTTTATAATTCGTTCATTCTAAAACACAACACAAATTGCTCTGAAAGAGATTAGAGATATTAACAGGTTGACTGACTTGAACTGATGTTTACTTCTCAATAAAATGTAACAGAAACAGACTGTAGACTCACGTTTCTGTACACTGACCGCGAGGCGAGTTTGAGTTTCTTGCTCGGTGCCTTGTACAGAAACTCCAGTTCAATGGGGTCCATATTTGCCTAAAAGCTGCGAGAATGCTCGTGTTATGACTTGAAAAGTCGCATCAGACTGCTGCGACCCCTAGGAAAAATAGACTCTCTACGGATTCTTTCTGCACACACGCGCAACGCTCAAACATGCGCTTGCACTGCTCCGAGTCTGTGTACAAGGACACATTGTTTTTAAGCCACTTTCTAAGTCTAGCCTGCACTGAATTTGCACTCAAGTGTATGGCAGCGGTTACATGCTTTCTGCTGTTAAGTGTCATCATGACAATTTGATTCCCTATGAGCCCTATGTTGTAGAGTGTCACAAGCTGAAGAACTGCGTATTTGATTTGGTTACAAACCTGCACTTTGTCTCTGTCTTTGGGAGACAGGTGGTTTGTGAAAACCCAATCGGGCATGAATCAATCCAGCTAAAACGTTGAGTAAACTAGTGATGTGCAAAAGATCCATTAGCTGGTCCAATAAATGATGTAGGCTAAAATAAAATCAAGATAATAAAGATTATACTTTAACATGCAACTAAAATCAGCATTCACACTTTAACAGGCAAAAAATAGCATAACGTTATATGATGCTATTCTCTTCAGGGTAAGGGCTGTGTTCTGTGACTTTTAAAGCTATAGATGTGACAGTATATTTATCCAAGCCTGATAATCAGTGCTATACCACAGGCCCTTTTAGCGACCACAGTCTGAGGGAACAGAACAGCCCGTGGCAACAATGTCAACAATGGGGAGTGTGCCTCTGCCTGCAACACATGTGCTAGCTAGCCTTACACGGATATAAAACAGAAATCCAGCCAGAGACAGAAGGATTGTTTCATCCCGCCGTGATTTAAGACATGATCATTTATATTACCGCGGCATGGGATGTTCCACAACTAACAACCACCAGTGTTGACCTTGGTACAGCAGAGAGAGTGAGCACACATTTCCTCTCCAAACAAGCCAGGAAAAGTGCAGCCTGGGTCCTACGTCAGTGGAAAGTCAACTGGATCTCGCAGGCTTTGTCACTCATGTCATCAAAGAGTGGAGTCAAAAAGGGCATTTTCACAACAACTCGACAGAAATCCAGTTGTTTTGCTGTCAAGCTGAATTGCTGATGAGGGTTTTGGTGTGTGGATGTTACCTCTTGTAGTTGGGGCTCTTTCTTCTTTGCTGACATGTTCAAAAGTTTCTCCAAAGAGCTGTAGTACTTCTCTGTTTCTTTCTCGTACTTCTTTTTTCCTGCCTGCAAAACAAAGTCAAAATGAGAAGCGTGTGAAAATCAGACAAGGAGTTTATACACAAAAACAAAAAATAAACAAAAATAAATAATTTCAGTAAAACTTTCGAGATTTTTTTTATGCAAATAGTCACAGTCCGGAATAAACTCCAGATGAAAATGGTAATAAAAGAGCCAGTTTCATTGGTCTTTTTACAAGTCAAACTCTGCTGATTCTGTATTTAGTATGTGAAAATGTTCTGTGTTTATTTGTGTTTGTGTGTGCTGTTGCCTCCTTTTGTTTTTCTTAAAAAAGAAAAAACATAAGACACTATTTTGTCTGAGAATTTGCGTCACCTCGTTGCTGAAATCTGTTAAACTACGAAGCTGGAGGATAAAGCTTTGTTGGATTCAAGTTGACCAATACTATACATTACAGTAAGTATATTTCTATTGAGCTGTAAATATGCTTATGAGTACCTTTACTTTAGGAGCCCATGAACTTGGCAGTGAACTTCCTGTTTAGCTCTGTTATAGAGCTTTGGAAGGTGACGTCACGCAGTGGCTGATGGGATTGAAGCCACCATGTTGCTCGGCAAAAACAAAGCGCGGCGCATTAGAAAGCCGTTCGGAAGTGCAAACCTCGGAGCATGTGAAGTGACTTTTATCATCACATATTTGTTCCAAAACCTTGCTGTGTGATTGACTGCACTGTCAGGTCACATGTTCGAGTAGATAGGTGGACTATATTTTGGCGAGTTTTCTCTGTGGAAGCCTTGTTAGAAAGAGCAGGATTAATTTACAGCTGTAAGGACCGACATAAACTTCAAAAAAGCCCCAGGTTATCTCCAAGAGTTTTTTTGTGACTGCTACAAATATGACATGATAAAATGTGAATAGAAACGTTTGACCTCCATTACAAACACATGAATTGTGAAGTCACTGCCCATAAAAGTCAATAAAATGTTGATTTCGTAATATTTATGAAGTTATTAATCCAGTCTTCACATGAATAACCTGTACATGAGGATGTGTAGTGTCTTTAGATACTCAGACCAAACACAAAATGGGAAATCACTTAGCCTTTAGCTCAGATGCAGCTGTTTAGAGCTACTCATCATTTCAAATAAAACACGGAAATGTTTGCACACTTAACAATTACTTTAATTAAAGCTTTGAACTCTTGTAAATGTAGTCGATAGGTCTGGATTAGACGAAAGCTTCAGATTTGTTCATAGTTTGCGCTTGTTGATGGCTAATCCTGATGGCTACAGGTCCAATGATGCCGTATCTACCATGCTGAGACTAATTATGGCCCTGCACGACACATGTCAGTATCTCGGTTTTAAAAGCCAAATGCAAACAATCGCAGATTTGCCATTTAAAAAAAGAAACAAATTATAATAACATATTTTAAAAGCTAAACGCATAGCGCGGCTCCTCTTGCCATGTTTGTTTTGCCGAGCAACATGGCTGCCGCGTAACATAATGCATTGCACAGTGACGTAGGTTCCAATGCTCTATGGTAGCTAACATGTTAGCTTGTCTGTCTTGCGGTACAATCTTAAATAGATATAACAAAAGTAAAAATAAACCCAGCAACTGAATTTTACAGGCTAACCTCGTCTAAACAGGAAGTGTACTGCCTAGAAAAGTGAGCAAGGCATTTACATTAAAATAACTTGAAACCAATTTTCCCCCAGCATTGATATCTTGTTAATGTATTCAGTATTCAGTTAAAAAATAGTCAATGTCCTGTCTTAGTCTAATAATGTCGCGTTTGTTCACCAAATTACACAAAGTTCACCAGTTGCTGTTGTTATCATTGTGGCAAACTTCTGTAAGCATACCTCTCACTCCTTAAGAGCTGTGGAAAAAAGTGAGCAAAACATGTAGACTGGTGTTGGAAGTTTAAAATTTATTTTTCCAATTGTTTGTGACATGTAACATTTTAGCCAAAAATAAACTTGAACTTAAGCATGTTTTTTGTTGTTGATGTTTTTCCTGGACTAAAAACATTGTATGAATGTGTGTTTACGGTGAGTAGGCTTACATCTTCTCAAAACGGAATCTTATGTCTTGGAAAAAGGTTCGCTTGTGCTTGTTTCCATGGAAGTATTGTTATTTTAGCTATAATATTCCACACTACATTCATGAAGAATTTTCCCAAACTATCGCTTAAAATTTTTCTTTCAATAGGATTATACAGATGGGTTTTCACCTCCAGAAAGTTACACAGCACCACTTTAAAATAGAAAAACACACACATGCCTTTATATCAGAGAAGGGTTTCTCAGGACCAGAAGTAATGTCACAGGTGACGTGAACAAACCTAGTATTTTTGAAGTGTTTTTGAGGCTCAGGGGATAGAATGTTTCTTAAACAGTTTTCTTCAGACCATACATCTTCAGCAAAGTTCTTCAAACAATGCTAAATTCAGGTTAAAAGCTACTAAAGAGCATAATGTATTTTCTTCAGGATTGACCACACATTTCAAATATGATTAAGAACTGGATAAAAAAAAAAAAGGTAATTTCAAAATATGGTCAAAATAAGGTTCAGACTCACAAAATTTGTGTGTTGGGTGTTCCTTTGGCAAATGTAAGTTTTCTGTTTTGAATTATGACAAAAACAATGCACACCGTCTTTGCAGATACATTGTACAGATGGTACACATTTTGCTGTTCTTTTTGTGTACAGTATTCAATATGCTGTTAGTTGGATCAAAGATAGAAAAGTGTCATACGTTACCCTGACTAATCCGAGCTGCTCTTTCCTGAACTTCTCCAGGGGCTTCATTAACGTTTCAGTGATGTTTGACATCTAAAACAAATGACACACAAACAGCACGGTAAGACAATGCTTCCATTATAGCTCCACTTAGCCAAAGTCATTAATATTTTACATGACGCAATGTTTCGACTCCTCAAGTGTTTGCATCCACTAAGTCTTGTTGGCTGTATAGCTTCAAAACCTATGTATAGATGTAAAAGGTTCTATTCCTGCTTATGTAAGACCTGTCCAATGTTTCAGGACAAAATAACAATTCCTGGCTATGTATGTACATTACTTGAATCCAAAAGATAAAGTTAGCAATTTCTTGGCAGCAGAAAGTTGAGATTTTTATTCGTAAATCCTTGATGTTTTACAGCTACATTCTTGTGCTATTACAAAGACATTTGAATTATATTGTGCAATGGCAGCTGGATACAATCATTTGTTTTGGACAACAAAGTCAATACAAGTGTAGTGTGCGTCTGGATATACAAGCTGAGACAAATCAGGAAAAGGGTTGAACCTTTTTATATACAGTATGACAGGCATGTTGAATGGTAATAAACAGTGAAATCACACAAGTGGATTTTTATCTTCATTTTTAAATCAAAGACTTTGGAACAAACAGGCTCAAAACAATTCTTTAGGATGGCTTTAACACTTAGTAATGTGACATGTGAATATTTTTGTTTTACTGTTTGCAGTGTTATATTTACATTTTTTTTTGTATTTTTATATTTGAAAAGCACTTTGGTTGCTTTTGGTATTGTAAAGGTGTTGAAACAAAAAGGCTACACGAGGCAAGTGTGAGCTGCCTTCACCTTAACTCCGCATTTATAAAATGAAACAAGATGATTTGTGCCCATAATTAATGTGTGGATTAAACGTGCTTGCAAAAACCACAGAAGAGTAGGAATTCAGTGAAGATAAGCTCATTCTGTATGTGATGAAATGAAAAAGTTTACACAAGCTGTGTTGGCCAATTAATACATTCAAAGCAGTAAAGCCTGGCATTGTCTGGCTGCTGTTTGGCTGTTGTACAGGTCTTCATGTAGCGTGTTGGAACCTTAAGATCTGACAAAGAGTTGCAACACAGTTGTACAGATCCACAGGCAAAATGAGTAACGTCACAAATAAATCTCTAAATCAAATTCTTTACTCTGGCCACGCCTATCTGAACATATAGAGAGGCACATCAGGCTTAATACCCATACTGCAAATGAAATGAGCATGTTTACCAAAATCACATTGGACATTTGAGATATCAATTTGCATTCTTGTCATCAAAAACAATGCTAATAACAAGAAAAAAAACTAGTCTGGACTTAGCTAGCGATAGGGAAACTATCGATGTTTTACCTGTTCAAGCTAAGGTAAGCGGCTAATGCTAACAGCAACTTTAAAACGTGACTCCTTTTTATGAGTGCTTTACTGAATATGCACTAACAGTCATGACAGCAGTGTTTATACAGACTTGTTTAGTTGTGTTGTGCACAGTTCAAAGCCCTGTCGCTGTGGTGTTGCTTTTATAGTGCAGTGTGTACAAGAAACAATTTTAAAAAGTACTGCGTAAGAAAAGGAGGAAAATCACAATATCACAATATCGATTTGTTAACGATATATGTGCAGGCCTACCTAGGCGTCTGATAGATGTGAATAAGAGGTGGTAGAGAAAAATAAAAACAAAAAAGGCATGTAGCATTCAGTTTCTAAATGTACATTAATACAAATGTTTTTTCTGGATGATATATGGACCATATTTATTGTTATGTGTGCTTTTGTGGCTTTCACTGTAACTGTGTGCTCTATTCTGTCTACTCTTGTCTGCAGGGCAAATTCCCTTGAGCCAATAAAGATTTTTTTTTCATTCATTCATAGGGGTATGTGAAACAGGACTTGTCTGGACAGGACAATACAAAATTCAACAACATGCATGAATTAATTCAAATACACTGCGAGTAAACTAATGACAAACAGAACAGAAAATATCAGACTTTTTCAATGACAATGACAGTACTCTTGAATCTGAATCACTTTTCTAATATGGCTAATACTTAGAAAGTGGATTTTGATAATGGGTCACATTTAAAAAACTAGTTCAAGACAGTACATATCAGGTCTGCACATGTCTGTAGTGTTATGCATATATTTCTGCCTTTCTGTATTAATGTTTGAAAATGAAATACGGATCAGTTAATAGCATCAAATAAAAATGTTTACAGTCAGTAATGGAAAAAACAATGTTCTTAGTGTGTCTTGAGGTTATGTCATATATGCTTGCAAATTAACCAAGCCATTTTTACATTTTTCGTCTTCATTCTCCAACACTTTTTTGCAGACATGTCTTGGCCTGCCTTCCATATCTTACTTTGCACTATGATGTCATCCCACTAGGGCTGGTCGCCGCTGAGCTCAATGTTTACCATTATGAGCCTACTTCAGACGCTACTCTCAGGCTTGATCTGGGGCTTTTATGACACCAAGTTGCCATATAAGCGAGGGAGGTCCTGCTGGTTTGGCAATGCGCTGGTATTCAGAGCTTGAGTGTAATGTGGAAGTGTAGTCCCGGAGATAAGTGTCGGCCTGACCCTCACACAGGCACGAGGCGAGGAAGTGTTCAAACATGATTAATACAAGACACCAGCAGGATGCGTTTCCTTGTGAAAACTGACACTGAATGCAGCAAGAAACAAAAAAAAAAGCTATATATAAATGTTCTCCAAGATGAACGTTCTGTCTATGTCTGCGACTATTTTGTAAAGGTTATTTTATTAATACGTATTTCTTTTATTATTTTAGTTGCATGTTGTTAAATAGGGCTGTCATAGGGCAAGACAATATGGTGATACAAATTGAATTGCGGCACTATTTGGTGAATCACACATTTTCTGTTTATTGCAGCTTTCTTTGGGTCAAATGCAGAAGACAAATTTCCCTACGGGGACAATAAAGTGTACCTTAACCTTAAGCTCGAAACTCTTTGCTCAATATGGATGAATATAGGGGGGCAACGGTTCTTTGACTAATAGCAACTAATCGATTATTGAAATACGTGTCAACTAATTTAACAAATAGATAATCATTACCTGTTTCATTTATATAGGCTTCAAAACATGCCCTGAGAAAAGAAAATGTGTAAATTTTGTGTTTTTATGTAAACATTAGCTTGACTGTAAATCTACATCCATCAGAACATCAAGCAACATTATTTCAGCCAAACATCTTGGAAAAAAATCTTGTATTATAGTGACTTTTGTGTTTTAAGCAACTAATGAATCAACAGATAGAAAAGTCACTCAATCAAATATAATTAATATTTCTTTTGATTATAATTTTTTTTGCTGAAGTTAAACAATAGGACGCCAAAGAGATGCTGCATTACATTTTAGAGTAATTACTGCTTTGTCTGACTCATGAAACTTATTTTCTCAGCACATGACATCTTTGAGGTCTGTCTGTTTAAACTCTCCTAGGAAACTGTGAAAGTTGTGTGTATATTGTTTCGGCCGTTTTGATGCAATGCCTCTTTTTTATGACATTTGTGGAGGAATTCTGTATTTTATAACTCAAACTATTTAAGTAATTTTAAGCTTTTATCTGTCAATTTGTCATGAACTGCAACTTGGCAGCTGTAAATGATAAACGATACATCTTTGCATTCTATCTGATCATATGTATTAGAAAGTAAATGTCTGAAAAGGATATAAAAAGTTATGTGTTTTGAGCCTGTTAATTCCATACTATTATTGTAAAATATGACTAGTCACAAGATTTAATATGTTTCATGTTTTTGTGTTGTCTTGTTAATTTTTTACTTTTTTGCATGATGTTCATTGTCTATTGTTAGTGTGCATCTTTAAAACGGTTTCTGAAGTGGCTTAGATGTGATAATCAAAGAACTAAACTCTATACTGCAAACAGCTCAAATGTTTTGTTTATTCTTTTGCCAACCCCAGCAATCAGCTGCATTGTTTTCAGATGTTTGCAAAGAGCTACTGTGATTGGAGAAGATCTATTGTCAAAGGCTCTTCCTCATACTCACAACAACTTGCATTCACCTCTGTACTAAGGGTTTCAAAAAGGTTTTTCAGGGCAGATTTCTGAGGATGATTTTCTTATTTTAGTTTTAAAATGCATTGCTAGGATGAGATAGCATAACCAAAAAAGCTGTCCAAACAACTGCCTTATCAAATATTGGCCGATAGCCGATATGACCGATCTGCAAAAAAATCTAAATATTAGCCCCAGCCTTGGTGAAAATAATTTGCAAAGATAAAAGAACTATACTACTGTAAAATTGTAAGTTAGAACCTTTTAGTGGATACTTTCTACTTAGGCACATTTGAGAACAAGTTCCTGTACTACATTGAACTGGAGTGACAAAGTAGTCTAAAAATTCAAGATTGAAAGCTTGATAAAATACAACTCAATGAAAAAAAAATTGCAAATGAAATCAAATTGCTACAGTTTACCTAAGATAGAGACAATCTGTTATCAAAACATGTCTCAAACCCAGTTAAGACAGCTATGAGTTTGCACAAATCTGCAATGTTTTGATGTCAGATTATTGGGCTCTATTTACTCTGAGCTTCACTAAAACCACAGCAGAGGTAAATTCTGTGGACACGGGAAACCATTTAGAAAATTTGAAATGAAACAAATGTGCTAGTGTAAACAGGAAAAAAGATTGGACAGGATTTTGGAAAAAAGTGTAAACTGGTAGCTGCACTACCACCAGCCAGCCAGGCAGCAGCAGCCAGCAGCAGGTATTTCCCCTAAATTCTGACAGGTTGTGACTGGCTGTTCTCACCATCAACTCCCTTTGGTCTTCCAGATTCCTGAGGAACAACGAGAACTCCTGCAAAGATTTATCTGCAAAAGAAAAGACAATCCAAATAAGTCATAATGAAATTGTGCCATCTCAGTTTGACACAGGCAGCTGGCGAGGCATTGTGATTATCAGATCAGTCCTCAGTCACCGCAGACATTCACCAAAGCTGCACTTCAGAGCTCACAAATAAATATTTACAGTCGAATTCAGCCCTGGTGGCGGCATACCCGGCGTTTAGTGCTTGTGATGTTGGAAGGGAAAACCACACTTACCAATGCAGTCTTCATCATCTGTCTTTGCATCGCCAATGTACTCAAACTGAAAGTCTCTCAGGCACTGAGCAAACTTTCTCTGCGCCATGCCCAGCTCTGCAAGACAAGAACACAGAAAAAGCATGTTCAATGTGACAAACAATTTACGTTGTCGACAATAAAAACTGCACTGCCCTTCTGATATTTTTGTTTTTATAAATGTTATATCTATGCATCTGCTGAAAATAGCATTTTTGTTTATGTTAAAATATATATATTTTTTTATCATTTAGGACAGGACTAGTAAATTATATTTACTAGTGGGCCAGATTTGTCGAAGGGTTGTAGTCTGATGGCCAGACTAAAAAATCAAACTACAAATGTGTTTTGCATACACTATCAATAGTGGCACAATTTACTAAAACTACCTCTGCTGTGTAAAACTAGACTATTTTCACAAAACATATACATATAAACTAAAACAACAATGTCTGCCACATAAAAACAGGTCTAAGCCAAAACAAACCCAGTGTCAGTGAACAAGACTCAACAGAGATCCTAATCAAGACTAAACCTAAACCTAATTTACATTTAGATAACAAATGTAAACCACATTTTTAACAAGACTAGATAACAAATCTGAACTGGAACTAAACAGGTTCATGGATTATGTTTTATGCTAGGCCAAAACATACTGCTTAATGGGTCGCAATTGGCCCCGGCTGCCATTGAAAAGCTCTGATTTCTGGTATTTGCTGTTTGTTATGTCTAGAAAGTTACTTTCACAGTCAGTTACCCTTACTCTAGTACCAGTTTCCCCAAAGTTTCATTTTATTGACTTCTAATTAACCAGGAAAGTCCCGCAAAGATTGGACTTTCTTATTTTTGGAAGTCACAAAAAACATATTTTTAGTGGGAAACTGGAGCACATGGAGGAAACCTTCGCAGACACAGGGAGAAGAAGCAAACTTGGCATGCAAGGGAGTAATTTATTGAGCCTCAACTCGAGTAATAGTAGATTTAGAGCAAGGCTGCGTAATCATGAAAAAATCTAATTATGAGCTCATCTTTTTTGGTGAAATGGTTGTGATTGTACATTTCTCTAATGTATGTAATACTATACAAATATTTGTTCAAATACATAAACATTTTAGATCCACCCACTCCTATTGATCACCCTTTGTCATGCCAGTGAATGACAATGGATTCAACCAATCACCATTAAGTGTAATACATTTGCCTTGGGAGGAGAAACGAAAGACAAACAATGCACCAATACTTAAATCTGATAAAAAACTGTTAAACTGTTTAAGATTTGCTTTGTGGTGATGTCTCAATTTATCCTACAGGCCATTGTGGTGATGTAAACTGTATGACTGTGTATTACTGTATGACTATAATTAAAAGAAGTCACATGGTACTAGATGGGTAACCACATTTTAAACATCCTGTGTGTTTAGAACCCTCTGCATCCTGTAACTGAGCGAGCCAGCAGACATGTGCCACTAAGTAAACATATCATCTGTGCTGCAAGTGAAAGCATATACTATTATTGTCTAGCCACCAGTGTCTTGCTTGGAACACTTTCTTTTTAGGCAAGATCAGTAGAGAGAGATTTCATTCATTCATTCATATATAAATAAATATATTGTGGATCTTTACTAAAACACAAGCTTCCATTTGGTGACTTTTTGGGAGAATAATCCGCCATTGGAGACCGGCCCTTTTGTTTGTTTTATTAGTCAGAGTTGATAATGATATTTCAGTTTCTAGATCAGCCTGAGACTCATAACAGAGATTTTGGAAGGGTACTCCATTGCTGTCTATCGAGTAGGACTCAATGCTCAATGTTTTTATAAATATTATCATTAGGGCACATACAACAGCCGTCTTCATACTTTTATCTTTTTTTGTTGTTGTAATGTTTACTAAACTTTTTAGGTCAGTATTAAGCAGACTAGTCTACTGTGCTGAGTCATTATCTGGTCACCTTAGTGCTACCTAGGCATTACTGCAGCTTTCATGTCAAATCAGTCACAAACTGACTGTGTCCAATGACATTGATAGTCTCTATATGACATCATGCTGGATTGACCTGATTACAATCAAGCATCTGATTACAAACATTTGCTGCACGTGTCTGTTCTAACCAATCACATTACTCATTGCACCTTCAGACCTTCTTTCTCACTTCTAGTTCTCTAAAACTGCCCAGTTCACCAGCTCTGTTTGGCTGTGGGCAGATTTTAGTGTCACTTTAAGAACAACAAAGCATTGGAGGTTTGTTTTCAGACAACAACTCTAAAAACATTCTTTTTTTAAGTGTACAAGTTCTGGTTCTAAACTGAAATGCTCCAGTCTACACAGCACTTAACCAAACATAAAACAGAAGAAAACTAAATATTTCATAACATAAAATTCTCCCAGTGGGACAGCCCTACACAACAAAGCAAATCAGAATGTGTATGCATTTCCAAATAGTTTAGAAAAGCCCTGGGGTGGGATCTCTGACCGAAGCGGTCCTCAGGGGAGTCACGATAGAATGTTGAAAGGGTATTTTAGGACTGGCTGGGACTGTGAATTGTTCAGTGAGGAGTAAGACTGCTATCAATACTACTATGTTGTTAACAATGACGGTTAAACTGAAAGGTGCGTTCTTATTAGTGCAATAGTTTGCTTTTGTAGTATTTTCAACAGTAACTTGACAGTTGATTATAAAAACTTGACATATTTTGGGCACAATACTAACATTTAAACACAATTTGAAGACAACAAATCTAAAATGTAATTTTATTGAGTCAATGTTTTGGAATTGCTTTCTGAATGCAAAAATAATTGTACTTTCTTCATTAAACTTTGTGGTCTCATAGTTCTGATAAAGATGAAGATGATCGTAAAAGAGTTCATTGTGCATTGTGCTGTGTCTGTGATTGACTTTATAGTTTTAATATTTGTTCAAAAAACAATCTAGTATTTGATTTGCAATGCACTTCCTGTTTAAATTCTCAATCCCTGTTTGTTTTAGCAGTCTATAGAAACAAATAAATGGCATCAGCCACACATACAGTACACTATGCAAACAAAATCACACACACACACACACACTGGTCAAGCTGTAAACAAAAATATCACATTCACCACTAGGGATGCTGATGCAGTTTCAGTTCCAATACTGATTCCGATACTGGGCTTTAAATACTGATACAGGGTAGGGACGGAAAATTGCTTTTTTCTTCTCAAAACAGGGTAAATTGTTAGAAAATGGGTCACATACAGTAGTTAGTAATGTATTACAAAAACAACAACTTAACAACTGTATGTTAGTAAAATGTCAAAAACACAACTATGGCATCAGCTGAACCAATATCAAAGAGCCGATACCCGATCCAGCAAAATTTCCTGGATTGGAAAGGTCAAGCGTAGTATTTAGCATTGTCACAAAAAATATATTTCAAACTGCATAATTTTTGTAAATATTTTTTCTGTTGTGAGAGAACTGGAATTTTCTCATTACATTTTTTAGTATCGATACATGCTAAAAAGAGTATCTAATTTCAATAATTTTGACAACCCTAACAGCAATATCGCTAATGTTATTAAGAAAAAAAGTTGATCATAGATATAGTAGAAATTACTCAAAAGGTTTGAAAGATTGCATTGTTGTGAAGCTCCCAGAAGAAACTCATCTTGACGTAGGGCTGTATGGTATTGACAAAATGGTAAACTCGATATATATTTTTTTACATACCTCGATACAATATTTAGTCAGTATCTTGTCAGTCTAAATACTGAAACATGTCTTTAGGCATATTAGTTAGACTGTAAGGATCGGATAAACAGGGCTGTAACTGACTAAAGACTTTCTTAATCACTTTACGACATGTCATATTGATTGATTAGTCGCCTAAAATGGGCAGAAGAAAAGCAGAGTGTTTGTCCCAAGCTCAGAGGTTTGTTAAGAAAACACACAGGTAAACAAGATTTCCACTTGCACTTTCAAACTTATCATGTCAGTAAAATATTTGACTAATGCAAATTTGGTTTCACAAGACACAATCGAGTGATTAATTGACTGACTACAACATGTGCATTTTTCCATTTTTGGATATCTTCAAAGCAACCTTCACAATTTTATCTAAAATCTGCTCCATTGCCCAGTTCTACCTAAACAGGAGTCAAACCCAGAACCTTCTTGAGATGAAAGTACCAGGCTACTGCAAAATAATGGTTTAGCTTGGCACGAAAGATAAGATGCTACTTCCACTTTTACCAACCTCTATGTAGTCTGGCTCTGAAGCCACAGAACACCTGCTTTTAAACTTGTAGGTCATAAAGCCACAGGAAGCTATAGATGGAGTGCACACAATAGAGCAGCTTGTGCAACACGGCTTTCAAAGACTAAACATAGCATCTGAAGGAAGCATTACTTGTTTCTCATGATGTCATATGTTGTGGAGCTGGTTTGAGAATTAAAGCATCTACTACACGGGTCGGGTGTCAAACTCAAATGGTGGTAGGGTTAAATCGATCAGAGTCAGAGTTGGTCGAGGGCCGTATTTTAAAATTTAGGTCCCTCTGTGCTAAATTCAAATATGACAACAGGGCTGTATAAAGCTAATATAACACATTTACTGTATATCCTGAATTACATTATGTTGCATTACATTATATTGCACATAATTTCATTTCAATAAGGGGCCACTATCAATAATAATCTAAAATCATGCTCAGGGGCCACATGGTATCTTCTTGAGGGCCGAATTTGGCCCCCATGCCACCCCTGTATTAGCTGGAGCAATAGTGTCGCTATTATCACAGTGGACCACACCACACACAATTTACATCAATATATGTTATTAACCTTAAAAAAAAAAAAAAAAAAAAAGATTTTTAATTAATGTAAGTTACTTAACGAAGCTAATTAATCTATGGATATCTATCTTTTAGTGATGCACAATCAAATCGAAACCACAAGACTAATAAATACAATAAGCAAATTGTGAAACTGCAGTTTCAGAACCTTGGTTGGTCTTAATCTGACTAATTCTGAAGATTAGATGTGTGAAATCATGATTTATACATTTTTGTATGAGTTTAACAGTATGTTTTTGTCAATTTTTTGGACTCAGTATTTTTGGAAACAGTCATACCTTAAAAGCATAAGATACACTCAGACGTTGCAGATGAACAGGACTAAGATAAATCTTAGTGAAAAATCACTTTGCTGCTGACACAGTACTATTAGCACGTGGTAGAGAAACAATTTGCACTCAAATAAGAGTAAAATAACACAGTATTAGTCATGAAAACCTAGGCTATCTATCGAAAATACAACCTATCTCAATCCAACAAACTGTCATTGTTCGGACGGAGCTGATATCCAATCACATTTGTGCATTCCTAAGAAAGACAGACTCAAACAAACACAACTCGCTGTGGTTAGAAACTCTTTGATAGCATAAGGTTAAAATAAATACTCGTTAAAACTTGCATTTGCCAGATTGATAAAATGTCCCATAACAACTTCTACTGAGACCAGGGATGTGCAGTTTGTTCTAAATGTCAAGTACTCAGATGGCCTGGAACTACTCAATATCCTCAATACAGCTGCTCCACAGATACAATCAGTCAGTCCATTTCCTCAGTTAACAAGATTGAAGCTAATGTGAAAGGAAGCTAATGTTATAATGATTATCTATAGTGCACAGACTCCACATAACACTGTCGGATCAAGTCTTATAGAACAATATATCACAACACAGTCAAAACTGCAAAGTGGCTTAACGTAATTATTGACTCACAAAAGCAGTAAGCTGCAACGACAATTTTCTAGTAGAAAATCACCATCAAAGAACAAATTCACATTTTATATTGAAAATTGACAATCTTTCAAACAGCAATATTGATAATTTGGCATTAAATACCAGACAATCCCCAATATTAACAGACACCATTTTCTCCTCAAAACTCAGTTATTACCAAAGAATAATGGATGAATAGAGTTATGTAATAATTATGGATCTTGCAACTAACAACTTAGCATCTCTGTCTGAAAAACATTTCAAACATGGTTCGACATCTGCCTGTCAGCAGTCTTATTGCATCAATTAAACCAACCAGAAACTGTCTGAACTGAGATTAAGGGCTAATCCAGTAAAATTTCATACATCTGTGTGTTATTTCTATTGTACTTCATGATTTTTCCATATACTTTCAATATAAAAGTATTTATGACCAAACAGAAGTTGAAAAATAATGACTGAAAACTTTTACGAAAATCTAAATTAGTTACACATATTGTGCAAAAAAAAAATATATATATATACAGTATAAAAATATTGTTGTATGTGTTGTTCCAAACTTTGTGACATTTTTGTTTGGTTAATATTCACATATATGAATACTTCCACAGACCAGGGTCAAGACGTGAACCCTAGCAAAAAAAGGTGGACTCGGTTCAGACCAAGGACTGGTCCTGAGCAATGTGAAAGTGAAAGTTCAAACTTTAGATCAAAGTCAGAAAGTGACAGACATTTGATACACACCGACCTGAGGAGTAAGAGAGATATGAGCAGCACTGTAAAATCACTTATGTCACAGCTTGTGTGTGTGCACTGCACCTCTCTCGCTTTCATCCAGTATCATAACTGGACTAAACAAACAGCCCACTGCTTAAACTACATTCCTATAGCTCAAAGCTACTAACGCAGTGAATTGTTTGGACACAACAACCACAACAACACAGGCTAATCTGTCACATTTTTCATATTCAAAAGAGCGACACAAGTGAGCCATGTGCCAAGCACATGCTGATACCAGAACAAACATCTTCACTAACTGACAGTCATGTAATATGGTTGTAGAGCTGAAAGCAGAGGATGAACTTCTAAATGAAACTAAGTACTTACGATGTAACAGAAACACGGCTCTGTGAAGAAATATGTTTATTCAAATAATCCTGTCACAGGCACATTTAGTTAATTTGTTTTAAGAAGAGGAAACAACATCTAACACTGCCTAAATCACCTTCTGATGGGTCCAATGCCCCTCAGTCTATTTATTTTATGGTCAATCATCATCACAAAAGCTCGTTTAGCTCATACTAAAATATGAACGTTTAGTCATATTAAACTTATAAAAAACCTCTTTTCCAATTATGGCAGCTAATAATACAGATTTTCAATGACTTACAATAAACCAAGTAATATGTACTTTATTATATCTAATATGAAAACTATTGGTGACTCACTTGTAACACATTATTTATGGATTTTAATGGGCTTAGGAATACATAATAATATAATGGTCAGTCAAGCTGTGAGAATCCATAAACCAGGAAATGCTCCGCTTCACTGCCCAAATAAACATTGATTACCTACTTTGTATTCATTGAGCAGACAGGAAATACATTAGATTTTCAGTTACATCATCGTTCCACTTTGCCTTTCACTAGACCCATTGATAAAAACTACAAAAACAGAAAGACACATACAGTAGGCCTACACCGAAAATACAGAAATGACCAGTAGCCCGCACGCTGCTTTGTTGGTCAACTTTGTCATCCAAATACAGCACATTTACAGATGAATGGAGTGGAAAGTTCAGCAGTTCTCATGAGAGGCAAAAACATGTTTTGACAACACTAGCCCGAACCTTGACACACCTTTGTAAAAGCTGCAGCACACAGAGCCGCGGCTGACGTAAGGCCTATAGGACGAGCCAATGTCACTGCACTACCAGCGTTTTAGACAAGTCAGGGATTCTCTCACGCGAAAAGAATCAATATAGTTGTGCAATGAGTCTTGGAGCTAAACTATTTGGTATTTGGAGAGTCTTTTTGCAATAAAAACATATTTCTTATCTTTAGTTACCCAATATTCAACCAAAGGAAATTTAAGATTCTAAACACTAAGCTTTAGGTTTACTGAAAATAAAGTTGAGATGGGATGATTCACTTAAGTCACGATTGATTCACTTATAATTTTGCAGCCACTTTGTTTGATTTTTGTGTCTATATTAACTGTTTTTTACCTTAAGACAGAAAATAAACCATAACAGATTATGTTTCAAATTACCCGCTGTTGTTTGTGATTCAGAACTTGTATTTTTATAAACATTTGAACAGTAAACAGTATTTAGTGTCCATATTTAGAGTCGTTGACCCATCAGTTGTTAACGCAACATAATAATGCACATTCAGTCAGGTCTTGCAAAAGTTCACACTTTGTTTCTTCAACATCATGCTATTATTGTATTATTGTTTGTAATATGCAACTACAGAATGTGTGTGGCTGCATGAGAAAAACGGATCGATTCTGGTCTTTTGATTTGATCGCTGCTTAGTTCAAACTATTTTCGAAGTTTTCGATCAATTTCCATTCCTGCTATAAAGTGATAATAGTAATCGCAGTTTATCAAGTTGTTCCAAAGTTTTGTTCATTAGTTTTTGACATTGTTTAGCTAATATATCCCCATGAAGGTTTTGTAATAGTTCAAACTAGAGCTACAGTAATGATTATTTTGTCAATCCATTAGTTGGGCGATTACTCTTTCAATTAATCGATTAGTTGCTTGAAAAGCAAAAGTCACTTAAATAAAAGATTTTTGCCATTTTTGAGTGGAGGTAACATCGTTTGAGGACGTAAAGGAGATGTGTGTTGTAGGTTACCAAAAGTAACGAACACTACAACTGGTATTGTATTAACAAAATTTGATTTTTTTGAGGAGTTCTAGAATTATCCTGAGCTTTATCAAAATGAATTAAAAACCAAAATGTTTAATAAAAAAAGTCTTTGTATTTTGTATTTTAATTACCATCAACAATCTGCTCCTTAATCAATAAAGTTGAGTCTGAATATTTAGTTTCAGGACAACACAAAAACCCTAAATTGACACAATTTTAAATGATTTGTATTCAATCTGAGGCTTTTCCACAGCTCATAGGATGTTTGGAACCTACATAAAGACCAGTAACACTTATTCAATAACAAATTAGTTGGCAATTATTTAAAAATGTATTAAATGTGAATAATCAATAACAGCCCCAGTCAAACAGGGCAGATTTTCCATGGCATTTTAATGTACCTGCCCAAACTCTGTCATGTTTTCAGCCATAAAATAAAATAAATACAATGTGGACTAGTTTATGTAAAAATAAATAAATACATCAAAACTGTTTCCACTAACATGTCGTGAAATTCTTAAGATTCTTGCACTTAATATTAAATTACTTCAGTGCAATAACCAGTTTCAATACAAGTTTTACTAGTTTTAGTATTGCTTAGTTATGTGGTAATCTTTGGCAACACTAGAGCAAAAAAAAAAAAAAGTTGAACCATATGCATTTTTTTCAAAATGTCACACTTATGCAGAGGGCTTTGATTCAGTTGCTGTTGTTTGCAGCCCAGTCAGTGCGAACAGCTAACCACAGAAGCCATATACATACATAAGGGACACTACATCTCTCTGCACCACTAACTTTAACAAGTTTGTTGATACATTATTATGTTTTTGAAGATTCCCATGCTGTTTTCTTAACAAAAATGGAGTATACCCTTACCTTACACTTTAAGCATACATTTGAAAATCTTTTATTCCTTTTCTACTACTAAACAAGAGATAAATATATATTGGCTGGTCAATATTTTGGGGTAGATATTTAGATTTTTTTAGATATTGGTCTCAATTTTTATGAATCTAATCAGGCAGTTGTTTGGCTTTTCTCTTAGTAAAGCGAACTCTGTGATCAGTTGAGTCTTAGTTGCTTGGAGAAAAACGATAAAACTTCTTTTGTCTTTCTCCATTTCTAAGTCTGCAGTTTTGATTTTATTAACATCACAATGTCTTAAGTTGCATTCTTATTTTTATTCTTGTTCTATGACTTTGGCGCAGCACAAGCAGCCAAAGTCTTAATTGTTTGTTCGTCAGTATAAACATATATATATCTTTCATGAAATGTTTGTTGGGCCAAAATACAATTGAGCATTATTACATTGTGTGAAAGAGACGAACATGTACCGTTGTGAATGCCTTACAAACTAAAATAAGAAATCGGCCTTGATAAACGGCCATTGATTTTGACATCAGCATTGGTCAGAGAAAAACCCATATCTGTCGATCTTTAATACAAATATCAAGAAATCCATTTTACTTGTTACTTACCACCTCAGCAGTAAATTGGCACATTAGGAACCACTTTTTATTACCTAAGTGATCAAAAATAGTGCAACGCAGACAAGTCGTCATAACAACAAACAAGCTCAAAACTAACATACCAAACATTACAAACAAACACATTTTGTTTTATTGTTTGCTAAATACATCTTCCATTGAGCACAGTTTGAATTTACAGCCAAGTTTCAAGTCACTGTTAACAATTACGATGCAATCCAAGAGCAGTGATGTAAGGGGTTAGATTTGCACCGTTTCCATTAAAACCACATGTGTTGAAGACAAATAGAGAGCGCAATCACAGCCCTTATCCTCTGATTATACAGGCTGCCAGCATGTAGACACTTCCATACAACGTACAACCAAACAAAATAATGTTATAAAGTTACATATAAGTTCTGTGTATTAAAAAGTAACCCTAACCCTAACCTGTTTGCAATTGCCAACACAAGGAAAAACAGAGATGCTGGTGTTACAGATGGAAATGAAAGAAGCCCTAAAGCTAGAAGCTATCACAAGATGGAAATACCACACACTGGGGCACACACAAAAGTCCAAGGATAGGCCGGTGTCTGCTTTTTGCCTTTTAAAGCAAGGCATTTCAGCTCAAACCTGGGAACCGTCAAACTTGGATGGTTTTCTCTGCAAGAAAACAGAGACATCAGAGCAGTGAGTCATCTGCCCCAATCTGATGCTGTATTATATGTCAGCTCTTCAGCGACAGGAAGACAGTACAAGCCACTCGTGTCCCCTTTTCACAGGGCACAAGACAGGCAGAGATAGTACTCCAAATGACTCAGATTTAACTATATTTGCTGAAGAATGGGTCAAGGAAAGTACTCTAGTGCTCCAAAAATGTTTGTAAAGCAACAGAAACCAGTATTACTTTGCAATACCCAACATTCTTTGTAGGGCTGGACGATATGGCAAAAAAATGAACATCACGGTTTTCTTGGAGCCAGATTTGATCATGATTCTTGTAGACCGTTTATTTTCCATGGTCTTTGAGGTTAACACAAATCACTAACAATAGCTAAATCCAGTCAAAAGCTGACCAGTGTTGCCAGATTTTTAAAGGGAGAAACAAGCAAACCCAAACAAAGAATCAATTAATTAGAATACACATAAACAAGTGTATGTGTATTTTCATAAATCAAACCTGAAAAATTGCTAAGATTCATTTCTTTTATGAACTAAAGGCGCAGGCCAAAGAGACTTAAAAAAAAAGCCCAAAGTCGCTATAAAAACTTGGATTTGGTCACTCTGAGACCAAGAGTAATAGTAAAAGTTATTCATGTGGCAATGAGTCCGCAATGTCCTAACTATGTTTATCAATGTCTCTTTGTTCACCAAACTCCACTAAGTTCATCTGTTGTGGCTAACTACTATTAGCATACCAACACATCTCACTTAGCAACTGTGAAAAAAACTTAAAACACAATTTATTAAGTAACTGAGCAAAAGATGTGGACTAATGTAGGAAGCTTAAAATGAATTTTTCTGTTTCTTTACATTTTTAAGGAAGCAAAAATCATGTTGTGGTAGCTTGGGTTCACTGGGTTCTTGGATCTTAGAGCATATACCCATGACTTGCACTCAAACGCATTTAAATGCATGATGCCTTTCTTGGTAGAATGACAGAATTATGCTCTTGACCAAACCAGAAACAGCTGTCACAAATACAAACCAACTGTGTTTGCCTGAACAAGACAATTTAGCATTCCATTTGCCACATCTTTGAATACAGCTGCTTAAAACAAGAATCATTATTCCCAGCAATTTGACTTATTTGCCAAAGAAAATGTTCACACTTTCCCAATCATTGCATGCTGGCAGTGGCACATAGCCCCAGCCTTTTCACAGCTTACCAAGTAAAAGTGTAGGACAACTTCAAAAGATACTAAAACCAGCTATTCATACAACTGCTGCTTAGGACTGGCTGCCTGACTTTAATTCAGGGCTCTGTCAATGTTAGATGCTTTCTAACTTTGCTCAATAATGAGTAATCAAAGAAAAAATTGAGATTGATCAATACAGAGAAAAAAATCATGGTCTGTTTTTTCATTGGTCGGTCGCCCATTCTTCTTTAAAAGTAACATTAAATCTGTTAAACTGCCTTTGTTTCTTACTTCCCATTAAAGTGGAAAGTGCTGCTGATAAAACATTCCTTATCCCACCAGGAAAGATATTTGGAGTCAGAGTTGAGCTGCTAAAGACACGGTTGGCTCCTGTTGGGTCTGCTGTTTGTTTTGATTCTCCACTGTCTCATCAGCTGTGGTCCTCAGGTCAGACCTCGCCTTACAGACCCTCGTTTCCACTGTGCCTTCCACGCTCTTCCTGTTCCACTCCGCTCTCCTCTGCCCTGAACTGGGACCACCTTTTGCCCTGTCAGCAACCCGCACACCCCCTCCATCCTACTACCTCCTCACCCCCGACAGGCTTTGACTTTATCCACTACTTCCTGCTCTTCAAAACAAGGCCGCACGGTGACGCAGTGGTGGGCATTCAAATGACCCCAGCGATCAGATTAGATACGGTTAGTTCTTTATGTCCAAAACATTTTTCATTTTCATACATTTCATGATTTTGTGTGTCTTTTTTCTTTCCACAAATTGGCTAAATCATAATTATATTTTGAAAGCAGCTTATAAAGTTAATTTGACAAGGATTCGGTGGGTTAGTCACAAGTATTTGTCTAATGGGAGGTCACACACTAGATGCTTGCAGTAAGAACGTCCTGCGGTTAGTAGGGATGTCAGGTTTATTAGGGTAATTGATTGAATTAAATTGAATGGATATTCATGTTACAATATAATCGTAAGAACTAAATGTTAGCAATTGAGCCAAATTTAAAAGTATTATTTATTCTTTAGAAACGGAGTGGTCAATTTTGGTATTAGCCACTTTAAAGCGGACCTATTATGTCAAATTCACTTTTCTAAGTTTTTACCTTGTAATAACGGCCTTCTTCATCATTAGTTTACTCAAAGTTATATTTGAATTGATTCATGCATGTTGGACTAATCTTGTATTGTTCTTCAGCTGAAGCGCAAGTGCTCAAAATTCCCGTTCTCACCTACCACCTATCCCCTCCCACCTCTCTGTATTTACTTGTTATAATTCAAAAGATAAATTCTCAAAATGAGAGAGTGTTTACAGTTCAATACTGTCCAGAGCCACTCTACAACAATAAAAAATTGTTTTTAAAAATCTGTTGCTTTTTACATTTAGATTTTAAAATGAAGAGGCGGGGCTTATCAGTTCTGCAGTTTTGAACAGGAAGTCAATAGAGCTGTTCCTATTTTTAAGTTGTTTTAGATCAACTTTTGTGTTTTACAATGAACAAAAGGTAAATTACTGATCTGCATATGTTCTAGTTTCTTACTAAATAAATAAAAAACACAATAAGTCTCCTTTAGGAAAAAGTTTTTTTTTTTTTTTTACTGTTGTGAAAAACAAATTTGCGATTTTGTGAGCATTCTTCTAATTTAAGTTGAGTAGCAGATTTTCACACAGCATTTATGTCTTATAAACGTTTTTTTTTTTCAACAGTACTAAGTGGTCTCAGTGTTGGATTTACCACATACTCCTTAGTGGAAAAGACAAAGCTTACTAATTTTCAAGTAAAAAAGTTAGTTACCTTTAAACATGTGCATCAATCAATCACTACATTTTTTTTTGTCAAGTAGTTTTCAATAACGCTTTTCAAACTTGAAGACTTTATAACAATGGACTGAAAGAAAATTAAAGAATTTGCTGTTGTTTGGTTGTGGAATTTGAAATTGTGAAATACTGCTTAATCGTGTTTTTGTCTTGTAATGATCGCATAATAAAGTTTCATATCGTAACATCTCTAGTTGTGAGCTAGGTTTTTGAGCAGATAATTGCTACTGTAGCCTCTGCATTCAGACTATTCTTCTAGAAATACTGTAGACCAACTCTTCAAAGCACCATGTAGTACAACTCCTTCAGTTGTAGTGGATTTTTGGTATCAAGCAAAACACTTCCATTTTACCAATATGATCAGCCAGATGAAAATAGTTGGTTTTATTCATAATAATGATTTTGTTATAACTGCATATAAGCACTATATCGAGGTCACTCCATTTGGTTTATCCAACAGGAACAACCTTATCTTCAGTTAACGGATGTAAAGTCTGATGAAAAGTGTAAAGTATATGTCCTTGAATGGCGTGAGAGAAGAGGAGTGCATGTAAGAGGAGTGAGAGGCAGCAGACACAGGACACAGTTCCAGGATGAAGCCCCCTGAAACAGAAGCACATGTGCCGCTCCTCCGCTGGGCACTTCCATGTCAGGGGGCTCTGAAGTTTCCTCTCCCAAACACGGACTTTCCATACAGGGACATCCTCCTCCTCCTCCTGCTACGACAGAAAGGGAGATATTACAACAGTGACCGGGCTGCTGCTGACGTTATCAAAGCAAAACATGGGATAGGAGACTGCACTGTATAGGTTTTTGGTGGTGTCTCAACTTATGGCTGGGCAATATAGTGAAAAAAATGTTTTAGATATCACTGAACATTGATATGACAGAAGCTAGAGCTATAACTAAAGGGGGTTGCAAATTGTAAAATTAATTCTTTGCAACCCTACTTCCACTGCACAAATTTATGGTCAATCAATTATTTAATGGTAATATAATTTATTTTTGGGGGTACATTTCATATTGTTATTGCTTCCTTTTTTACAGAACCACTGGTAAAGGGGTTTGTGGGAGAAAAGGCATCCATTAAGGACACCTATTGTGATTTGTTTCTATATTTAGGAAGAAACTATGGCATAGATTAAAAAAAGGGTCATAAATAGAAACAGGTCAACTTACTTCTGCATACTGCAAACTCTTTATTGTAAAAATGAACTTTAATAAGCCACAGTATTAAAAATTAAATTTTTTTTATGTTTTGTATGATATTTTTTGTTTGGTCACATGATCATGCTCACATGACTTGGGCACTTAAATAGAGGTCATGCACCTGGGTAGTGCCACTTTGCCCTGATGAAGACCTAGTGTTGAAACGCGTTGGCGTTTGAATAAAGCAAACAAAAAGACAGACGTGCCTCGGACCTCTTTTGTTCTCTTTTAAAGTTTTTTGCCCTCGAGGATCCTGATGAGCACCTGTTCAGATTTTTTCACTGGACTGTGATCCGGGTGAGCACTCCCAGCATCTTTACATAAATTTTTTTGTTGTTGGAAAATGTCTACATGACAATTTTGAATTTTACACGTTTTGAGTTTTCGCAACTAAATACAGACAAATGGGAGGAAATAGGTGGTAGGTGAGGACAAGGATTTTTTTGATCACTGGAGCATCAGCTGCAGGACAATACAAGATTACTCAAACATGCAGGAATCAATCCAAATACACCCTTGGGCAAACTAATGATGAGAGAACACTACTGTGACATGACTAAAAACTCAGAAAAGTAGTAATAGGTCCCCTTTAATGTTGACTTTATTTACTTTAGTTTAGTAAGCATCGATATTAGGGTTGGCAATATATCGATATTGGTATTGACCAATATTTACAATATTTTGACAATATCAGTATTAATCGATAACAAAAAATACCAGAGCCAATAATTTTAGAGGTGGTTTTCTAGTCTCTGTGTGACATGTGTCTGTTAGTTAAATTTGTTACTAAAGAGAAAAAAAAAAGAGGGAAAAAATGGAAATAAACAAACTAAAATGTGAGTGTCACAGTATATTCTATACAGTGCTCCCTCGTTTATCGCGGGGGTTAGGTTCCAAAAATAACCTGTGAAAGGCAAAACCTGCGAAGTAGTGATCTTCATTTTTTCCCAGTAATTTCAGTTGATAACCTGCCTGGTTCTGATGTTTAGTGTCTTTTGTACAGATAATAATGCACTGAACACATGATTCACCTCCAGATACAACAGCACGAGTCGTTTATGTGACTCATCGTGCTGTGTATGTGCTGTGTGTGTTCGCCTGCTCTGCTTTTGACACATTGCCTGTCCTGCTGCGCTCCACAGCCGACTGCAGAGCCACGGATCACACAGACTCCAGAGCCGACACGAAACATATCCGGACTCTAACGAAGTCACAACACGCTCCTCAAACACATCTCTGAACTACACAAATGACGTTCCAGCGTAAACAAACTTATCATCGTAACTACGAGCTCAAAGAGTCAAATCCTCTCCTGGAGAAACGTCCGAGCGTCAGGTCAGCTTCCCCTGCATGATCCAAACTGTTTAAAGTTTTCTAAAAGAGCTTCGGTGCTGTTGCCTGTGAATGCTACAATGTTACACGGTCCCCAGTGAAAAGCACGCTTACAGCGTACGTCTATAGGACCGTGCACTGTAAAAAAAAAAAAGCAAAATTGCACACAAAAAATCCACGAAACAGCGAAGCCGCGAAAAGTGACCCGCGATAGAACGAGGGACCACTGTATTCCAGATGAATACACTTACAAAAGTACTGTAAGTAAAGATAAAAATCCTGGGAGCTGTGCTTTAAATTTTAAAATGCAAATATCAGAATCAGCAAATATTAGGCTAAATTGTATTACAATTGCATTGTATTAGGCTAAATATCGGATATGAAAACTGGCTCAAATAATCCATATCCCTTGGAAATAAGTGAACAAGCACATTAAAAGTGCCCTATTACATTTGATGGGAGAATAGTCTTTGTCAGCTGCTTGTCTCTGTAGAAATATCCAGCCACGTCCCATTGTAACAGAAACTTTTTGTTATTGCTGAGATTGACCTTTGGGCCAGTCAGAAGCTTGAAGTCAGAATGTTTTCTTTTTTTTCTTCTATAAAAGTAGTAGACAAACCTTTTTAAACAACAACAGTCCATTAGCGATCCTCTGAATGTTTGAAGTGTTTTTGAAACGGATAGTGGCTGTCAGAGGGAGACATCAGCCGCAGTCATCATAAACAGTCCCATTAGAAGAGGAGCAGCAGAAACAGCTTTTATCTGAGTGCAGAGAGCCACATTATCAGAGTCATGTCCATATAATGAACCGAGGACCCACCCACTGTTTAGATTAGCAGTTACATTATAAGCCACATACAAGGCCTTGACTGCTGAGAAGGGCTATAGAGTAAGCTCACAAGAATGCAGGTGCAGGTTTAAAGTATTTGTGAAAGCAGAATTCTTTTGGAATTTTAAAATGTTATGTTTTTGATCAAAATTATACAATTAAACAATTATACGGTATGCCTCACATAACATAACATGCACAGAAATATATTGAATAATGCTAATAATGCCATACATTTCTATTCCTGGAAGTAAGGCTGGAAAATTTAAATGATAAAAAAAACAATTGTGAGCTCATCTCCTTGACAATCTGCTTTTTTGTGATTTACCTTTCCCTTTAATGCAGCTGTTTGTTCAAATGCACACTACTGTTTCTCTGATTGGCCAGTCTTTGCAATGATTTAGAGCTGGATTTTCTGAATGTGTTTTTTACTTCACAGGCAACAACAAAACAGACAGTCTACATGAATCACAATAAAATCAAAATTGTGATGTAGCTCCAATATTATTGTGATAATATATTTTTGCCATATTGCCAAGCTCTACCTGGAAAGTTCCATAATGTGATTAAAAACGTCTTCCAATTAAGAGTTAAAATGCATCAACAGTCAAACACCAATCAATATTAAATAGTACTATTCTTATATGGAATAAGTATATATTAAAGATAATCACATAAAAGTGAATTTTTCTAGAAACAGCTATAGAAATTTGAGTCTCATAAAGTCTACTATAAGACAATTATAGAGATAGACCGATATATCGGCCGGCCGATATATCGGGCCGATATCAGCACATTTTATTATATCGGCCATCGGCCTCAATTTTGGTCTTGAAGGCCAATTTAAATTTTTTTTATTTTTTATTTAAATTCTTTTTAGTTATTCAGTTTCACATTTTTGTAATGAAAGAAACTAGAAAACATTAATTATCGTAAAGAAAAAGTCAGTTTTTCATCAGACACCACCTGGGCAGCCATAGCCAGAAGGACCCCTACACACACTAGAGCGGGCGAGGAGCACTAAGCGCCTCAGCATCAAGTTGAACGGAGAGAAAAACATGGTAAGATTCTTTTCTCTCTCAACATACTTGTATATTTCTGCATTAACGCTTAGCTGCAATAATTTTTCGAACTTTTGCTTTTTGCCTCTGTAGAAGCCATCACCGGGTGTTTGTTTACAAGAATGCACGCACGTGCTTTCCTTTCGTCGTGCTGTTGGCAGCACTCGGGAAAACGACACACTGTCATCAAAAGGGTGAAAACAACATGCAGAATTGCATATCGGCCACTGAAATCGGCATCGGCTGGTCAAATCGTGTAAAAATCGGCATCGGCAACCCAAAAACCCATATCGGTCGATTCTCTAGACAATTACAAAATATGTCAGTCTGCTGTTATTCTAAAAAAAACATTTTGCAATTACTGTGCTATGAAAATCAGTTTAGAGAAAAGGTCTGGGCAACATATTCCAGACTATTTTGAGAGCTCTGCGATAGGGCTGGGCGATATTGACAAAAAGGGATATCTCGATATTTTTTTTGGCGTAACTCGATTACGATATTCAGACGATATATGTCCAAAAGGAACATGTTCAAATATTTCTTTAGACAAATTAGTTTAAGCTTATAATGACCAGACAAAAAGACATTCTTAACTGACATAAGACAAATCCTACTGATAAATGAGTTTGTCTTTTGTCTCAGTGATTTGACCCAAACTACACAGTCCCAGGACCACAAGCTCAGAGATTTGCATGTAACAAAACTATTCTCAAAGAAAAAATCTAAGCAAACAAGATTTTAATTTGCAAAAGAGTCAGAACAAATTGCATTGTGCTTTTCAGTAATACATTTTCGGTAGATAAGACACCAATGAGTGAATGTGAAACTGAATAAAAATATCACCGCTTAAGTTTACACTACAAATTATTTTGATGTGTATTTGTATTGGATTCAGTTTTTACAATAAACTATATACTCAATATCCAATTTTTTGCATATCTTTAACCCAACATTAAACATAATGGAAAACATTTAGAGTAAATATGTTACATAAACAAAAAACAGCATATGAGTTTTCAGCATGTTAGAAGTGAGAGGTGTAAGGGTTGCTGGCTAGGATTTGGTGCCATGACGATCACAGTAATATTACTGTTATCACTGATATGAGGTTAGCTGCAGAGGTGATTTTGTGCCACGCCAGTATACAGTATGATTACGGTTATTACCAAGAGTCTGCTTTGCCAAAACGCCATTTAAACCTCTGCTGATGAAACAGTTTAAAGCATTGAAAGTTACAGCTCATGACCAGCAGCATACACTGTGCTGTGCCCAACATATGTGACAGAAGCCATCTTTGAATTAGCACGTAAAGGATAGTGACTTTAAAAGGCATGTAAACATGACACAGGATACTGTGTGTTGGCTTACAACTGCATGGACTACATTCTAGTAAGCAAGCTACAGGCGACACAAGAGCTCACCAACAAACATAGGCCTATTTAGAAAAATACTCAGTCTTAAAAACAGCTTTGGTACCACTGGTAAAGATGACATGTACATAATATTAATTCAACACAATAATTCAGCCAACCACATGACAAAGAAAACATGTATAGGGCCAAAAGCCCTTTTTTTTAACAATAAAACAAGTATATTAAATGGTACAAAGTGAAATTTCACTACAAATAGCCTATCAATTCTGTAGTTTTTAACTGATGTCAAAAAGAGTAGGTACTATCTATTATTAAGCAATTATATCAATACACAATAAAAGAGACATAAAAATACAGATCTACATTGTTATTATTGTGTCTCCTACAATAACTTTTTCCCTTGTACACACACATAGTATAAACGTATCTTTAGGAGGGGGGGGGGGGGGGGGCAATAAAACAAAAAAATGCACAATTTCGATCTCATCACAATTCACATAAAGTCTATTTTGAGCTAAATATAATAATCTGCTTTTAGAACTGGGTGATATGGCGATAAAAATAGAAACGTTATCCTATTTCTTGGTAAAATCGTCATTTGTGATTCACAGATTTTCTGCTCCTGACTCAAAAACAGACAGAACTTTAGTCAGCCACTTAAGTTCTGAGTGAGTGAGTTCATTTTCAATCACAGAAAATGTAAATTTCTATATGAATATGTCTTTCAGGAATGGTGATAAAATCAAGAATGTTTACATTTTTTGGTACATTGAACACCACCGTATCCTCAAAAAGTACACAATTTATTGTGATTGGTTACGGCCAACATTCACTCAAAATAAAATACAACTGGAAGAAAAATGTAACAATTTCCAGTTTCTATTTGAACAAACAGAAGGATCAAACTGAGAAAACAAAAATCACAATGTGATGATTTCACCGAAAGAAGCAAATTGTCACAGGCATGTTGTATGGAAAATCCAGACGATGTATATAAAATTGATCAGATTCAGATTCAGAATATTTATTGTCATTATCACAAAAAGAACAACAAAATTCAGTTTGGAGCATCCATACAACATAAGTGCAATAATATCGTCTGGCCACCATGTCTCTTTTTCAGATTTCTGTAACTGTGATTGACAGATTAATTAGCCAATCAGAGACAAAATAACTAAATAACAGACGACCAATCAGCTTCTTTGTTTCATCTGCGTCACACAAATAAACTAATCTGATTGCCCGGCACAATGTAGATTTGATCTGAAACACAGGCAGGGGGGCGTGGTGACCAGACCAAATCTTCGCAGTTTGCTGAAGCGTCGGTTCTGGATCCCAGGCAAACTTGCATGAGCTCACTATAACATTTTTATCACAACATTGCCCAGCCCGTCTTTAAACAAAAATTTGTTTGTCGTGTACAATCTATGACTAACAACACATTGCTTGTCCACTCCAGTATGTAAGCTTGATTATAGCATTTAGCATTTGGCCAATCACAAATAGCTTGATTAAAAGCTGTGAAAAGGTCTTCATAGTAGTGAATAATTCAGAGTTGAAGAATGCATTAGGCAAGTAAGCAAAAAAAAAAAAAAAAAAAAAAAAACTCTCAAAGCAGAAAAGCAATAATGGTTAAAGTCATTTTGATTAGTATTTTCTTTTATAATTGAGCATAATCGAGTTTATAATTGGGTTTAGGGCCTGTAGAATTCCCAGAGAATGTCTTTATTCTCTCAACAATCTTTACCTCAAACTTTGACAACACTTTGCTCATCACGTTTGCAATTGCTCCAAGTCTATGGACACTATTTACCTATAATCACATTTCCAACATTGATTACATAAGAGACGTCATACCAGCAGACGTTCATAAAAATTCCTCCTGCTAGATAAATCCAGAGCCAGGGATTGTCCAGGTGTGTGCAGGAATGCTTTCTTTATTGTACATGACGCTGACTTTGTGCCCTTTTAACCCTGAGTCAGGTGCATTCTTCTCACCAAATAATAAAGTGGCGTGTGACAGTACTACCGCTGCCCTTGAACTGAAGAACTATAAGGAACAATTATGCATCAGTTCACAGTGTGGACAGGTAGAGCAGCATGATTTACTATTGAGTAACATTTGTTTAATTATGGGTTCTGATTTCATTTTTGTGCACTTGTTTAGTCTTGATTGAACCGCCCAAGATGGAAAAATGGTGTATTAAGTGGTTAAAAGATTTAGGTTGCAAAACATTAGAAGGATAGTGGCATGAAAGCTCACAGACTTGCCCTTCTTTTGTAATAAAGTTAACATGAAAATGGTTTAGTTAATTGTGCTAATCTTATCTCTATTAGAATTGGAATGTAGGCAAAATAGCAAAGCATGTCGACCAAAAATATGCCCCATCAATCTATTTGAGGACTAAAAATGGGGTGTGGCTACAGCTGTCTAAACTAGTCAATTTCATAATGATTTGACCAAATATCTGAACCAAACCACTCACAAGATTAGGTCACAACCAAAGAAACTATTACGATGGATAATTCAAGAAAGTTAGACTTTCATATGTAAAAAAAACAACAACATAGTGTTAAGCTGCCTGGAAAATCCAGACGATATACGTATATAAAAAATATATTGTGTCTCTTTTTCAAATTTCTGTAGCCACCTGTGATTGACAGATGAATTAGCCGATTAGCCATGAAGTCAATCACTGAAAATAAATGTTCAATATTTCAAATGTTCTCTAAAACTGTTTGAGATGATATCCATGTTTTTCTGATGTATTTTTTTCCAGTGCATCTCACAGCTCAATCTCTATAGTTCTTGCAGAGCTTTGCAAAGCTGTATACCTCAGTCCAGCCTAAGACTGCAGAAGTGGCAGGCTAAAACTGTTGCAGGGGTCAAAACTTCAACTCAGCTAACTGCGGCTTAACAAGCTCTCTAGTATGCTCTAAGAGCAGCAGCCTGAACTTGTAAATGTGCATTAGAGCCATAGTAAGAGAAAAAGGTGCTCCTGTGTTTGGATTAGCCTGGCTGTGCCTCCACAAACCCAGCCCACCAGGCTAGAGTTCAAACAGATAACAATCTAATCATTTGAACCCAGTGGAGGAGTGTGGCAGTGTGCAAACACTGCAGCATATGGGAAATAACCCAATAACCTTCATTGTAATAGTCCATTGGAAAAATAAATAATGGTGTGGCGTCGTAATACAATGGGTGTGTTACTTTTTGGCTATTTACAGGGTAACCTTGCAGTTTCTATTCAAATTCAAGCTCTCAAACAAATGCATTAGAAAGTTCAGATCAGTGGTAGTCAGGTCGATGATTATTATTGACAAAGGGTTGCAAGTGAATTGGGAAAATGTTGCTCATGATATAGCCATGTTTGAAAGTGTTATAACTATGCATTAAAATGAAAAATTGTAGTGAAGCCAGTCAATGTTTTTTTTTTGCAAATGGTAATAAATAGGACTAATATTTTCAAGTCATGCCATTTGAACTTGAATTTCTCAAGCTAAAGAAAAATCTAGTGTTTCAAGCAATTCATTGAGTATTTGGTGGGACATACAGAAGTATTCAAGTGAAAAGGACTAAGAGGAGAGGAGATGGAGAGGAGAGGAGAGGGAGATGGAGATCCTGGAATGACTTTGGCTGTGAAAGGGTTTATGTAAATGGAATGACAAATATATAAAATAATGCACAAAATCTGGAAAGTGCAAAGTCCATAGACAAGCAAAAAAACTATATGTAATGGAAACACAAAACAGACTCGTTTACTCTATGTAAACAAAACTACACGATTATTATGCTTCTTTCACTTGCAGTGCTTGGTGTCCAAAAAGTTCCCAAACAAAGTATATGTTTAAATAAAAAAGTGAGTGTATTTATTGCTACACATAATTTCCATTTTGTTCATTGTAAAATGCAATATGCTACAATGGCTTACTTTAAAAGGTGCAAGTGTATTGATATTTGTTCAAAACTGCAAATGACATTAGCACTGTCTAATCAGAATGGCAACTCTCACAATCTGACTTTTGTTTTACACATATTTCTTTTTAAAAAGTAATATTTTAAAACCCTATGTAGCCGTCAGCATCTTCATTTTTGAATGAAAGTACAGGCTGTGCACTTGAGCCTCAGTCACAGGACAAAACAGGACAACTCAAACATGCAAGAATCAATAAAACTACAACTTGTGATAAGGAAGCACCATTACTGCGAGGTTAAAAGCTCATTAAAAGAATTTGCATAATATATCTTGTTTAAAAAGTTACATGTGAGTGAGTAAATGCTTTACAACTTTTCTCTTGTACCATTTTGGTCCCCAATATGGTCTATAGTTTGGTTTAGTTTAAAAACAAGCTGAACTATAAATGAAAATGCAAATTATATTGAAATGTGGTATTGTCATATACTTATAGAAACATTCTGTATATTTTTTTTGTTTGTTTTAAGTAGAAGCAATAAAGTTGTGCATACTCCAAAATATGACCTATATATTTTAAATTTCATCAATTATAGATGCCACTGGGTACTAAATATTTTCTGTGTGCAAAAGCAGGTCACGTCCCTTTTAACCTACACCTGTGCAAAAGTATATACTAGAGGACAGAGTGAAATACTCTGCTGCAAAGAGGGGAGTGGTTGCCAGGTCATAAGCATGATTTACACATTGTGACAGAAAACTATTCAGCTCAATAACCAATCTCAATCCCAGACTCACGTTTAGTCGCATTGATGAGGTTCTTTCCATCCTTGTACAGCTCTTTGATAAACCTGTTCGTTTTGTCCAACTCCGCTTCGTGCGCCTTGATTTTCTCCCTAAAGCAAGGGCTGTCCAGATAGCACTCACTGAACTCCAGCGGGTGTAGTCCCATGTCTCCAGATGAACCGTGTCCCCGCTGCGATTGAAAAGAAAAAAGCCTGTTAAAAGCAGATCAGCGCGGGAATAAAGTAAAACATAGCGCGCTTCGGGAGCAGTGGTTGTGGCTAGCGCGTTAGCATTGCCCCTTCAGTAACAGGAGAGCGGGGTGGTGTAGTTCCACAGTTGTCAAATAAGGAAAAAAAAAACTTGTCAGCGAGTTAAAGGTGAAAGAAAAAGGTCTCCGGTGCGAGATTTAGTCCAAAGTCAGATCTCTGGAGTGGGGTAAAGAAGCCGTGTTGTTGTGTCCAGTCCTGGCTTCGTCCATGAACGTGTCCACCTTGCCGCTGCTGCTAAAGTGACAGATTGGGAAACTCTGCTGACATCTGCGTGCGTGGAGCTGGAGCGAAAAGTTGAGCCAAAGAGCAAGCGGCAGGAGCAGGAGCAAGATACGTGTGACTGCGACTTCCGCTTTCGTCTGGAGCGTGCACGCGGGACTGTTTTAAAGCCTGGTAATTAATCCCTTGGAGGATAAACAAATGGCTGGAGTATTGTGAAGCTGAAACGCAGTAGTTTTTGTATGATACCTGATTTTCTCAAGCTCTGTACAGAAGAATATAAGCTACATCTTAAGCCCATCAAGATAGTAACTAATGGCATTAAATACGATGCATTAGTTGCCTTATTCTGGGATTTTTGAGTCGTTTATTAGTATAAATGTATTAACAATGTTTCATTTGTTTTCCACATCAGGGATTGTGTTATAGTGCCACCTACTGGCTGCTCAAGACTTTATTAAGAGCAAATTATCAAAGCGTTCTACCAATATGCTAATGCTGCATGAAAATGGACTTGGTAGAAGAGATCTTCTGCTATAACATCTCAATTGACATTCTCACAACAGACAGAACTCCTGCGTGTTTGTGATGAAAAGCAATCCTAATAATATGTTCTTAATCCTAATAAATATCCTTTAGGCCTGTTTCACTACAAATTTGATTTAGAGACAAGAGTGAATCCATAACAGCTAATTAAATGCTAATCACATTTTTTTTATGTTA